>CM052148.1:10077192-10091985 GCA_028455555.1 Augochlorella aurata | reverse complement strand
TTTTCGCATCGGTTACAATAGAACCTCATTGGGCTCTCAAAGCTGCATCATACGTGCGACTAGGATGACAAATGAACTTAGTGAACAGCTTGACTTCTTCGGGAGCACTCTCAGCCAATTTATCAATTCCTCAAGCTATTAAGTCTCATAATATTTAACGGTTTACTCTCTTCTTTTCCTTTTTTCCCCGGATTATGCACATAACCTTTGTATGATTTGAAAAGGCCTTTTAGCCAGTAAATAAAATAAATAGATAAATAAATTTGTAAAACCTGCAAAAATTAAAGAAAACCTTCAAAAAACGGGTTTTCAACTGTAGCGCGTTAAACAATCGAAGATGGAACACCTTCAAAAGTTTTTTCGTTTTCTGTTGCAGTGTCAAAATGAGGAAGAATATGCTGAAGATTGTGGTGATCCTGCTGGTGTGTGGCTCGGGTGAGGCCAGGCCGCAGAAGACCGGTAAGTTTCGCGATTTCTCGCGGATGCAAAATGCGATTCTGTCGGACGAAAGAAAACCGTCGATGAGAACCTGACTCTCGATCGAACGAGTGTTTGAAAAGAAGCACGATCGAGGAAACGGTTGCGATAGCGAAAAAGAAGTGAAGGCGGTTGTCGGGGAGGGGCTGGAGGTTCGCTCGGTCGCGATTGGGTTGATGCGAATCCTGTCGATTTCCGCGAAAGTCTTGATTCAAGGACTGGAATTAGTCTCTAATCAACCGAAGCGCTTTGCAATCTGTGCTGATGATTCCCACCCGAGCGTGCTAAATTGCGGAAATCGGTGTGAACGGAGAGGTCGAGCGAAGTTTCAGCTTCTTCGATGTTTGTTTTGATCAATGATCTCCGTTCGAAAGCTAAATAAAGAAAATTAGAGGTCGTTGAAAGCTATTTATTCTTGGTCATGCTAAGGCTCTTCGAGAACTTGGGAACTCGGCTCTTCGGGCTCTTTCTTATCTTACCACAGCGCTTTGTGCTGTATTTAACTCTTTGCAATTTATCTTTTATAAATGTTAAATGTCTTCAGAGTCCACAAGTGAAAATGTTGAAAGCACTTTTTACATTATTATAGTGGTTTATATTTAAAGAATTGTTAAAAATGTGATCATTGTTTAGAATAGCTTCGAGTACAAAGGGTTTCTATTCCATCGTTTGGGAGCTTCCAAATTCTTGGACTTCCAAGCTCTATCAAATTCGAAACTTTTCAGTTCTCGGAAGATCCAAGCTGGCGAGTTTATGAATTCTGAAATCACCCAGCATGTTCTTCAATCTGCAATTTATCGAGCTTTCGAATTCTTGAAGTTTTTAAATCTGTATGATCACGAGCTTGACAAAATTGAAATTGTAAACTCTCGAAAATTTCAGTCTATCAATTCTCCAGTTTCTAACGTCAATTTATTAAACCGTTTACAATTAGTCTCTTAGCATATCAAGCTGTCGAGTGCTCAAATCGTCGAGCTTTCCAAATTGTCTATGTTCAACTTTGCAAACTCTCGACTTTCTACATTTCTAAATTACCATGGAAGCTACCGATCTCTTCAATTTCCAAATTACAAATCATGATCCTAGTCTCAGCAATCGGGATTCGATAGTCATCGAACCTTGTACTTCTATAATTAACTCTTCACCGTAAAGTAAAAGTGTGCTTCCCTGAAGCAACTGTTTCCTGTCGACTACAATTTCCTCGCATTTATCATGTCTATACCCAGGGAGAAGTACGTCATGAAACACGTGATTACACGAATCGAACCGAACGCAGATTGCACGTTAACGAAACTTGTAATGTTCTAAGCGGAACTATTGTTGCGCCCGCTGCGCCTGCTTCGATTCCGATTGTACTTGCACAACGTTACAAAATTCAATTTCACAAACAGGAACTTTCCGTTTTTTCGTCGGAAATTATTCGTCTCGCAATTTGTCAGGTTAATCGTCGATCGTTCGTGTTTCTACGTAATCATCTTCAATAATACCCAATCATCGAATCAGAATAATTCATTCAATGAAATAGAAATTGGCAACTTGGGGTACATAAATAATAACAAACAATAAATACTGAAAAAATACTGAATATATTAGCGTAGTAATTCAGTTTTAAATTTGGACAATGATCCAGTAATATTGAATCTTTGAAAATTTGATTTTGCTATTGTTAACTTTTGAGACCTTATCTTAATGATCGTTTAAATAAAATTCAATGAAATTCAATAATTTGAATGATTCAAACTAATTTTCTTCGATTTTCCAGGTGAATCTTCGCAAACTGTAAAACCGATCGTCGAACAATGGAAACCCTCCAGCACTCCGGCGAATACTCAAGATAGCAGGTACACTCGGAATTCCGGAAGTAGTAAAGTTCCATACATTAATCTCTATCGCGATAAAGTTAATCATTCTTCTACCGTTCCCGAGGTAAGTGTCGACAAATCGACGGAACTGTTAATTCGCCGATCGACCAAAAATCAAATCAATCCGGCGGCGTCACTTGGCACCGAAGAATCAAAAATTCGCCCGAGCGATTCTTATCCAGGTGGTATAAAAAGCTCCGAGAAACCAATTAGACCTAATCAGCGAATGTCAAAGATATTCGACAACGAGGATCGAAGCGGTTTGCCGAGATTGAGACACTTCTTTCGACAGACTAAGGGCTCAGCCGTTTTGCGTAATTTCACTTTAAAGTCCGATCATGGTCTCGACGAGGTTCGATCCTTGGGTTCGAATGTTCCGCATTTCGATGGTTCCAGAGGGGACAATGGATCGTCCAGAAGGTCGGAAATCGGTTTCAATAATTCACCGAAAGCTCTGTCCTCGGTCCGCGATCCGGGATTTTCGGACCGAGCGACGGAGGTTTCGGTTGCGAGCCGCGTCGAGGTCGACCCGGTGACCGAGTTCGATCACGTCGCGGCCATCAGGAAGAACACCGACATGTTGACTCAGCAGAATGCTGGGAAACTGTCCTCGAAAGCCGGCGATCGCGTGGTTTCGACTGTCCAATCCGCGACCCCGGCGGTGTCGCCTCCTCGGGCTTCGATTCGTCACTCGAATCGGAAGCCTCTGAATTCGAAGAACAGAATCAAAGTCCGTCCACATTCGAGTCAGAGTAAAAAGGGCCCGAGCAAACTCGGCTCGAAAGTTCGCGGTAAAAGTAATTCTTCTCGGCCTTTGCATTGGAAGAACTGGCCGAACGGGGCTATTCAAACTGCGAACGACTATCAGAATTACGAGAAGTATACTTCGTTCGTGGAGGACCCGAAGCCCGAGGAGACGGTGAAGCAGCCGGACTTGCCGCTGGCTAGCAACGTTAACCATCTTGTACATGTTACGAGTCCCGACCTTCAAGAGATCGTTCACTGGTTGAAAATCCCGGCCTTCATGTCCAATGGTAGCCATATCTTGGAGAGTAACGAGGCGAACGATCCGGTCAGCGTGGTCTTCGACCCTGTCTATCAGAACCTGCAGCCGAATAGACCGTTGAGGCCGAGCACCGTTCAGAGCTTCAGACCTAATCTGGTCTACACTCTTGGTCCTCAGCCAGTTTATACTACTGAGAAGCCTTCCGGTTGGTTAGGGAATGTGTCTCTCAGAAACAAAACGCACAGCAGTACTCAGACTCACGTCAGTCACGTTAATGTCCTTCATATATCGAACAGCGATCCGAGGAAGCCTAACAAAACAATGGTTGCGACCAGAAGACCTGACGGCAACGGTAGTCCTGGATCGTTAGTGTCTCCGGTAATCGAACCTTATTCTTCGTCGGCTGGTCCAACGCTGTTATCTCCTCCCTCCACTACCCAGAAACCAGGCCCCAACGTTCACATAGGTTTCACTTCCTACGAAGAGGAGACCAAAGTAGCTGATCAAGCTGAACCGCAAGCTCCAGTGGTGACTTACGATCAAAGATGCCCGACGATCCTCATAAACTCCTACACCCGAATCAATAACACTGTTCAGAGCAAGGACGGTTGCACCGATCTGAACATCATCATAAATTCCCACGTGTTCAACTCGAACACGTATAAGTCCACGGTTTCGCCTCTGGACCAGGTCTATCAGAGTTACGAACCAGTCGACAAGTACGATTCTGGTCCTGTTTACCAGACCGATTCTCAGGAGAACTATGGTCCCCTGAAAGACACGGTGACTTCTTTGCCCGAAGATGTCGACGGTTCCAACCTTCAAGTCTACCAAGGCACTCACATTAGTATCCTAGGGTCTGGTGCAGCCAGCGAAGCACCTCCGGTAGAATCTCCAGAACAGACAAACGAGTTGTCGAACGATCCAGACACTTTCGACGCTGCCCCAGATGTCGGAGCAGCCGACGAGGTTAGCAATGACCCCGGTGTAAATTCTGTAATCGAACCGGAAGGCGAGGCACCGAACGTCCAGAACTCTGGTTCTTCCTCGGCTCTGCCCTCGAGCTTGACTCCTACCTCTTCTCCACTGTCTAGCCAGGCCGACGACGACGACGACGACGACTTAGACTTGTCCCCTACCGGCATCATGGAGTCGATAGCATCCGTGTTCGCCTACTTCACGTACGTGAATCCCCTGCACTACGGGTTCTTCAGTATAGCCGCCGCTCCGTTCACTGCTCTAGCAGCTGGAATTCTCGGCATGGTCACTTTCGCTTTCCCTTGGCTCTTCCCTAGCTCTTTCGGCTTCCGCCGATCTAATAACGACGCTGTCGGCTTTTGGCACAACGTCGAGGATGTCATTAGGCAATCCATGGAGAAATATGGCAGGCTGAACGAGTGGAAAAGTAGAAAGAAGAAGAGAAAGAGATGAGCAAGGAAGGGTTTGCCGCGACGATTAGGTTTTTACTTGACGGAGGTCCGAAGGGACTCTCCGAGGCTGGGGCAGGATGTTTGCTTAGAGTGTATGGTTGTTAGATCAGCTTAGCGTAGGGGTAAAGACGTTGGATGATGTACATTAGGAGACGAGTTGTAGCGTCGATAGGTCTGCATCAGTATTGCCGGTGAATAGGGGTTTCGTTTCTCTTTCTACAGGCCATATTGTCGTCCTCGCTTGTGGTTTCTTGGAATTTAATGAGCGGGCTTGACACTTAATCCAGGCAACGTGGGGGAAACATCGCGAGCTCCGGGCTCTTCTTTTAGCAGGACCGGAGCGAAGTTATTTATTTGTAGATGTTACTGTTTCTTAAATATTATTTCTTTCAGATATTATTTATTCCCGATCGAAATCGGACTTAAGCGATAAGGAATTCAGAGTATAAACTTTGACCTCGCCGGACCTAGCCTTAAAGTTACCAACTCGAATTTGTACGAATTTGCGACTAACTGTTAGCAGAGGACTAGACACGAGAGGAACAGTATTAACGAGCCTAAACGAGTTCGTATTGTAATACTGTTGTTGGTTTTCTTTTTTATTTACGTTATTACAGTCTTATTTAACTTAAACTTAACGTCGTTCTAGGGCATTGCTAGCGTTTGTGCCAGTGAATTGTATCTCAAATAAACCATTCGAACGAATAAATTTGCATTTTTTTTCTTCATAGTCACCAGTGAAGTTATAATTTACTTCTAGCACTGTGATCTGTTAAGTACGTTCGCTCTCATCCGTTTCTTATTGCTACAGATTAATCGGTTGTTATCGAACCCAAATAATTAACTTTGTAAATCGTTTCGCTAAGAACGGAAACCTGAGGATAGTTAAGATAAGTTTAAAATGAGATTCCTCGTTTCGTTCGGAATAAATAAAACCGTATGGAAAAGATACTAGTTTATTGAGCATCCGAGAAAATTGTATCAATTCGACAGAAGGACGGATGAGGGTTAACACTCCTGTATTCCCAAATCATCACGCATTAATAAATCATTATTTGACAGATGAATCACACATGAATCATTAATAAATCATCAAAGTATCACGTTTAATACGTGCGCATGAAAAATCAAGTACAAAAGTTCATTTCGTAAAATTCGATTGTTAGTTACAGAAGATGGTGTTTTGATCCGAAATCCTAGATCTAAATGATGAAGCTAAAGCGTATAACGTACATAATAATGGTCCATAAATATGTTATTAGACGATTGTATTTACTATTCAATACATATAATAAACATCGTATTTTTATATTTTAAAGTGGTGTCCTCTTTTAATAATTTTGCATTTGTAAATATTTTGTCATTAAATTAGTGTCAAGAACTATCAGTTGTCAGGTTATGAATTAGACGACGCTTGATTATTATATAGTGTAGAGTTGTTTAACAAAGCTCTTTAAGCTGGAGGATAACAAATATGCTGTAACGAGGATAAATAATCTGTTGAATACAAATTAAGGTCGTTGCCTATTTAACAGCTTGGATGAGATCATAAAAGCATCAACATATTTATATTATGCTATCTTCCCTATTCATATTATGAATATATCTACTGTTTTCCCTGTTCGCGTAATGAATATGTTGATGTTTGGCTAATATTATTCTGGTATTGTGCCATTACAAGGCCGATGACCTTCATCCGTAGCCTCGGCAGACATCAACAGACATATACATGTAGCAAGTTCACTACTAAAATTAAATTCAGGAAACGTGTTATGAGCTCGATTAAACCATTGGATTTATGATGAGAACGAGAACAATGGTGCGAACTAATGTACCTGCGAAGGTACTTTATTAATTTCCCGTTTCAGACAATAATTCTAACTTCTATTAAAGATAAAAATTGTTTTCTTAATTACAGATTTGATTTAACAAAGCAGCTCTCTTAATTTGACAAAATAGAAATAGATTAAAGGATTTTAAATCAAATAATTCTTTGAACATTGTTTATATGGTATCAGTTTTACCACATACTCGATCTCAACCTTATGTATGCTTTACTTCGTTCATGATTTGAATAATGGTAACTCACATAATGATCTAAGTTCGACAGTAATTATTAGACTGCGGATTTTATGCATTTACGAAAACAACAAGTACAAGATAGTACAAATATTTAGTTTAAACGCACTGTTGCATTATTTTTAACTGATTCGAACAATTAAAAATGCAATTAAATATTTATGCAACTTTTGAACTCTGCAGTTACCATAGAAAATTTGTATGTTGCGTACAATCCCGCAGTTTAGTAATTGAAATACTAACCAAAATAAAATGAGGTAGAATAGTACCGTTCCGACACGTTGTTAAAAACGAAAAGGTAAGGAACAACCAATACCTTCTGGCCTCTAGTGAACAAGAATCCACGTATATTCTCGAAGCGCAAAGCTTAAAACCACAAGTCCACCCGCCCGGCCGAGCGTTTAATTAACAAAAATATCATTTCAGTATGCCGCAGAATGACAGCCAACGCCACCTGAAGGATCTGCAGTACATGGACCAGTCTCTGAGGACGGTGGCTACCCAGCTGCTCAACGTGACCAGCCCCGACGAGGACAAAACTGTCGGCAAGGTCGTAAAGAAGAACTCCAATGCTCAGAAGTCGCCTGAAAAGGACGATACACCGGCGAAAGAGATGACAGTGAACATAGGCTTCGGAAGGCCAGTGAACTCGAAGTTCAGCTTCTTCGAGTCCAGCCATCCAGGTCACGCGATGGCGATCACAGAAGAGGAACTTGAGAAAGAGCTGAGCTCGACGCGTTTGATGACTGCTTACAAAAATCATCCGACGACCACCGGTGGCATTTCCACGTGGATCTTGCTGAATCCTCCGTCGACTACGATCAAAACCGTCGAAGTAGACAAGAAGTCGAAGCAGACCACAGAGAGCGAGAGGTCGACGATGAGGCCGACGATAATGACGGAGAGGATAGACACGACGGAAAGAGTGATAGAGAAAGTAACTATGCCTGTTGCGACCATGGTCATCACGGAAGAACCACCCAGCACCAAGAAGATCGTTCCTTTGACTACGAAGAAGTCAGATCAGAAAACGGAGAAGCCTTCAGAGCCTCAGACAACTCTGAAGCCTCTTCTAATGACTGTGAGCAGTTTAGAAAACAAGGAAACAACTGTCAGCGTTACTAAGAAGATCCAAACCGTTAGGACGACACCGAAACCCAAGACCGCTACATCCAAGACAACTATACTATCGAAACCACCGATCCTGAAGACTTCTAGGCCTAACCAATCGGTCCGGCCGAAACCTGTAACGAGGAGGACCACGGTGAAGCCGGATGTTCTTAAAAATGACACCGCTTCGTCGGCTAAGATCGAGAAGGTCACTTTCAGGCCTGTCCAGATGATCACAGTTGCCAAGAGCAAGCCGGATACCACTGAGAAGCCGATGTTCGTGACGAAGATCAAAGCTTCCGTTCTGATGGACACCCAGAAGACCACGACGTTGGCGTCCGTCTCCTCAACGAGCAGTCCGGAACCGACGACAACTATGAAGGCGATCTCGAGCACCGGCAAGCTTGCAGAGACTTTGACTAAGTTAAAACCCGTCGGCACCAAGAGCAACGTGCTGAAGGTTCAGCTGAAGAAGCCCGCGGAAGACACTAAGATCGAGATCGAACCCATCAAAGTGAACGCGCCCGTTTTGAAGATAGAGAAGGTCGAGAAGGATAAAAAGCAGACGTCGGATGACGACGAGGAGAAGGACGCGTTGAACAATTCTCAGATAGACCTGAAGTTCGACTTCAATCCCGAGTTAACCAAGATAAACACAGACCCGGAAACGTCGACCCCGACGTCGACGACAGCGTCGTCGACTACGAAGAGGCCAAGGCACAGCTCGAAGAGGAAGAAGAACAAGAGCCGAAGAAGGAAACCGTCCACCTCTACCACCACCACTACTATCGGCCCGCTGACGTCCAGTTCGACCGAGATCGAGCTGGTGACGCTGGATCCAGCCGCCGAGAACGGGATCCAGGAGTCGAAGATCGCGCCCGAGACCAAGAGCTCCGTGAACGGCACCAAGACGAAGAAGAAGCAGGTTCAGAAGCCCATCTCCACGCAGATCTACAACTTCCTCAGCCGGGAGGTGATGCCCAGCTTCGGAATGATGTCTCTGGTGGGACTTGGGTTGGGTCTGGCGTCCTACTTCCTCTATCCATTTGGCGGAACCATTGCTCGGAGAAACTACGAGGTCGAGCCGAAGTACAAGTACAATCTGGACGAGTACGGGGGAAACTACGGGCAGAGCGAGGAGGAAGTTCTGTCGAAGGTTTTCCAAGGCATGACGACCAACGACGACAACAAGTACCCTGGCGCGAAGGACTACGACAACTACTACCAGTACCAGCACTACGACGGAAGCTACGACTCCCAGACGACCAAGAAGTACGACCAGAGGTACACCTCGTCCCCTATGTACAGGCCGGAGAACACTGCCTCGGCTTTAAAGTATAGGAACACGGAATATAGATATCCAGACGCACCTAGCACTCCGAACTATTACGAACGACCGAAGCACGCGGAGTATACGGGCGGCCAAGCCCCTTCGGAGCCAGCCAATCGACAGTTCGTTGTGGGGAACGTGCCGAAAGAGTATCCGACGTACGAAGAAAAGGCTCCTGCACAGCCGACCACGGGGAAGCTAACCAGCTACGAGCCTACAGAGAGCGGGACGCTCAAGTTCGATCCTGACATTAATCAGAACTTTAATTTTAACAGCCCGGTTCAAAGCTACGGACAGGTGCAAACAACCAGACCCGAGGAGGCTTACGAAGAGGTGGAGATCACGCCGACTGCGGTAGCCGTGGAGCACGGACCTAGATCTTTGAAGTCGAAGAGATCCGTGGATGATGCTGCCCCGATCGAAACTCGTCGATCGAGAGCGAGAAGGGACTCGGTGATCCAAGTGATTCCCTCGAAGAGGGAATTGGAGGAAGAAGAGAAGGAGGAAGACCTGAGCAACGAGATCCTGAACATCATCGACTCGGCGTTGCCTGGCGAAGAGGACGGAAAGACCAGAAGGAAGGAGACCGAAATATCGGAGGATCTCGAGGCCAAGAAGAGACGGCAGAAGGAGGAAGAGAAGGTGAAATCGATTGCTCATTCGTCCACCGAGTCTAGCCTCGACGTTTCCAGCCAGGATTCGACTAGTTCCTCGACGGTGAAGGAGGTAACCGACTCGTCGGTCTCTTCATCGCCCTCTTCGGACGTCGATAACGACAATAACTCGACGGAGAGCTCGAAGACCACGGAGCAGAACAACGTCGAGTGGATCGACATGACTACGAAGTCACCGGAAGAGCAGGACGGTTTCAGCCTCTTCGGGTTCGTGAAGAAGGTTGCTGAAATCAAGTTCCGGCTCGGGTTAACGTTACTGAAACACGCGAGCGAGGGTTTCGCCAGATACCTCGGCCACGTGCAGAAGAGGATCAACGGCGAGGAGTGAAGGACCTTCGAGGAGGCCGGACAATGAACTCGCGTGACGATTCAGGAGTTTCGTCAAGATGGCCGCCTCGACACCGCACACCGAGCACGTCCCGAATTGATTAGGGAATGAGCATCCAGCCGCAATTTATCGAATTTGTATCGCTCGAGAAACGCGTTTCCGGGACGTGCGATGGTGTTAGATGATTTGTGACAGAATTGATCGCTTAATGCTAGAGAAACCAGTACCGTTTCTCTTCCAGCGAGTTCTCAAAATATTATTTATTCCACTGTTGGCCGATCTCGAAATCGGTGTAACAGCAAGCCGAGAATCTTTCTGGAGGTTTCTGATCGAGGGGATGAACAATCGCGTCTTGACCCTTTCTAACAAAGCGTCGAAGTGGAGAAGTTGTAAGACAAAATGGTAGGTAAATGTCCATTGTTGTCATCTTATGAGCTCTACCTTTGAAAAAACTGTACAGACGATTGAATTCTTTGTTGGAAATTAATCTATGATAAATTGATCGTTTTGGGACTGGATCACCATGTTATAAGGAATGTTTAAAAATGGCATCAAAATAGCGTAACATTTTCTGTTTTAGAATTAAGTACGTATTTCTTCACTCCTCTGCAGATATTTTGTTGTACCATAAATAACAATAAAAAAGCTTTTCTCTCGCGCGTTAGGTGACCCATCCTGTACGAAATGACGTCTCTCTTCCAGTCTGTAGTCGTCAAGGAAGTCGGTTTTCTATGTTTTCACGCGTAAAGAATCGTACCCCTGCGCAATTTCTTTGAAACAAACCGCATATCCCTTTTCGAAAATCCCCAAATTTTTCCTTCGCGAACGAAATTAATCGTAGGAGTGCTCGTTTCTTTCCCGGGCAACGGGGAATTAGCTGAAAGAAAATAGATGTTCCTTGACGAGCAAAACGATTAGCTTTAAAATTGATGTTAGGAAATAGGATTTCTCGCATGGGATGCAAAATTCGACGCATTCTACGCAAGCTTTTCGAAACTGCCGGTTAGGGTTTTTGAAAAACTTCTGGCGAAAAGTTCTATTTTACTAGGACGCGAAGTTTCTATTTTCGACGTCTCTTGTTCTGGTACTTATACGTTTTATTAAGTATTTAAGCGAACGACGAAATATACGAAACACTGTAAAGTATATTATAAATAAATATATTAAATAAATAAATAAATAAATAATATGTGCTTCCGCATGATATCCTGACGCATACGTAAGATATGTAATAAAAGTACACAGCATCTCTCCGTTTGCAACCGTATACGATACACGCTAACATATTATCCTTTTTTTAACAATTCACTAAATAAACATTAATTAGCGGCATTAATTTTACACTTCGTAACGAGTAACAAGGGTTAGCATATGCGGAACGAAGAACATTGGATCTACGTCGTACCTCCTCCATTTTTGCTTAAAACAATCTGCGCAGGTTTCTTATTATACGAACTTATTTTGATAGAGTACTTCATCGTGAAACATTTTTGTGAAATTTCATATGGAACGTTTCGTCGAACAATTCGAAATCTGTGATACGATTACTGGGACATTCGATTAAAGAACAAAATATTTTCCATTCATTTGAGAAAGTTAACGAGCGATGTAAGATTAAAGGGAAGATCGGCGAATGGCAAAGAAAATTCATAATGTTCTGCCTCGTGTAAAAGAGTTTAGGGTGCTTCGAGACGATTTCACTTTCCAATGCTGAGTTCAGTGATGATCGAAATGGGACTCGTGATACAGAGTCCCTCGGTGATAATTTCTCTTCCAAAATGTTGTCGTTTTTAAACGCCATTCTTTTCCACGTTACAAGAGGTCCCCTCCATAATTATCGCCGAACTCCGGGATTATTCATTCTTCTCCACCATCAGAGACTTTCTTTTTCTCCGTTAATTCGCTTCCCCTATCTTAGCTTCTTTCCTTGGATTCGTTTATTTGTAGGCAGGCGAATACGCATGAACGTGTCACGATGGTCGAGCAGTCTTGGGTTAGGAGATGACAGGTCCCTCTTTCGACGGCCAAGTATCATTGGTATCATCATCGCCATTGTCGCCGGTAATATTCCTGAAGAGAACAAAGTCGGTACGTTAATAAATTCTTAATCAAATACAGAATATAAATCCTTAATGGTTGTATTCAATTGTCGTAGTATTTTACAAATTTTATATTCTTTTCATTGTTCTGAAATTATTTCTCCTTATTTTAATTTATATTAGCAAGATGTTTTATAAAATATCCTAAAAAGATGCTGATGTACATACAGATCCGCAGTTTACGAAACATGTAGATTATGTTTTTATATTTTATGTATTATAATTAAGGCAGTATAAATATTACTTGATTATGTAGACTATTGAACTGATCGTTCAAGACTTTAATTACATTACAAATGCAAATATCCTATATCAAATTCTAAACGTAGTAATTATATTAATTTATGATAATCATATCAATCATATCAAAATCAAAAATCAAATCAACAATCATATTTATAATATCTATGTTTCTTATGCTCAAAGCATGTATTGTGTTATGACTATAGCATACTACAATTTTAGTTTGAGATTTTAACTGGAGAGGGTGGGTGTATGTGTGTGTGTGTGATAGAGCGAGAGAGAGAGCGAGAGAGAGAGAGAGAGAGAGAGAGAGAGGGGGGAGAAGAGAGGGAGTGACAGGAATGTGTGAGATGAAATAATTATGTAGGAATATGAATATAAGGGAAGCGTAAACCAAGTCTAGGTTTCACAGCTGCAAGGTTGAAATAAAAATATTAATAAAAATATTATTTATAAACCCAGTCTTCGCAATTGCGAAATTCTAAATAAATGATCACAGACCTGCACCGACAGCCGCCAACACTGCCGAATTAGATGGCTGATTGCCGAGCGTATTTCTGATCGGCCTTCTGTTCAAAATGGCGGGCAGCGTCTGTCTTTCCTGTTCGTACTCCTTCCGGCTCTGATCTACGCTCTTGAAGGTCCTCTCCACTTCCAGCAGCCCTCCGTGGGAGGTGGTAGTGTTCGTACCGTTGAGTGACGGTAACACCGTCAGCCTGACCTAGGAAAACCATACTTCATCAAGCGATTGCAATCGCCAGACACTCCCGGATACTATTTGTTCCGATCGCATCGTTCGACAATACGACAATACATTTCAACAATACAACTTTAACGAGTCAATGACAGATCCCCAACCTAAATTTCGATCTTTGAACTTTTAAAATTATAAAGTCAATAGAAAATTGATTTTGTACGAGATTTTTGGTTTTAGATGAGACTCTTTCTTGTGTACTATACTTTTCATCACTTTTCATTTTCCTATATTTTTTACAGAAACTTTACGAAGATAACCTTCGTATTTCGGACAAAATCTTCAAGATCTAGCCTAACCTGTCTCTTCGATGTCATCACGGCGATAGCTGGATCGTGCTCCTCTTTCCTTCCCCCGACGACTATCGTACCATTTGTAGACGGCGTGGAGTCGATCTTTATAGATCTCTGTCTGGATTTCGAGTAGCCTCTGTTGGTGGACAACAGGACCCACTGTCCGTCGCTGTTCCCGGGATAGCTCTGAGGGTGGTTGTTCACGTATTGATACTGAGAGAAGCCGGGTCTCTCGGTGGTGGGTCGAGGGCGATCATCGTAGCGATTAGGGAAATCGTGCCAATCGTTGTTTTCCTCCGGTTGATTCTTATCGGTGTACCGGTCTAGAAACTGGTAGCTGGGCTTGGTGGGCTGCGGCCTGTTCCAAGTGCTGGGAAAGTTCGCCGGACGATTGTCCGTGATTATGTCGCCGTTTGGACGATCGGTATACTTGTTCCAGGATGGCCTCTCCGGCGGCCATTTTTGCGCCTGATTCTCCTCGTTCTTGTCCGGATAATAGGAGGGACGAGTGGTGAGCTTCTGCCATGGCTTTTCGTTGCTCGTTTCTGGCCAAGTAGGCTTCGGTTTCTCTTGGTACCTGGAACAGTTCGTTAGAACTAGGGTAGATGTCCCATTTTCCGTGTCTGTCGCAATTTCCGTTACCCTGGGTGAAAAACGTATAGAAGAAGAAAAGTATATAAATTGATGATTTATATTTCTTTTTATTATGTCCACCTGTCAAAATGTAAGATTCAGGAATAGGCATCAATTTATATAGGGCGTTCCAAAGTCACTCGCAATCGGGATATGAGAGGTTCCTTAGATCATTTGAAGTGACTTTTTCCTTTATAAAAATTTTCACCGAGGTATCGTTAACGAGTTATTCGCAAAAAAACACTGACCAATGAGAGGCGAGCTCCGCTGCCGTGAGGAGGCCGAGGCAATGAGCAGCACGGAGTTTCAAGTGCTCGTTGGCTCGGACGCATCGCGACAGCTAAGCTCGCTTCTCATTGGTCAGTGTCTTTTTGCGAATAACTGGTTAACGATACCTCAGCGAATTTTTTTGTAAAGGAAAAAGTTGCTTGAAATGACCTCAGGTATCCCCCATTTCCAGATTGTTATACATTTT
>CM052148.1:10052068-10077092 GCA_028455555.1 Augochlorella aurata | reverse complement strand
AAATGAAATCAAAATGTTCTTTTCCCAATAATTTTCTTAAGTTCTTTTTTTTCACAATTCTTTTGCCATAAATGCCCCACAACTACTTTCACGGAAAATAGTTCACATAATACGCTGCTTTTATTAAACATTATTTGGTAATTTGACGAAACGAACATAGAACCGAATTTTTGATCAGGGTGTCTTCTATGAGAATTATATTTCTCCTATTTTACAAAATTACAACTTCTGGCCCAGTCCGATAATTTATACACAATCGTAGTTCAAACAGTTGACCAGGCTGTCTCTCGCCAAAATGTCAACAAACCAAAAATCTTACCGCGTCTACAGCTGATGTAGTGTTCTCCACGTTCGCGTCGAATTTAGTTTCGTGGTCGTAGCTAGTACTGGTCGGATGCGTGGTGGTGTCGTCCACCTCTAGGAGCAGAGGTTCTGCAGGCTTCACGATTCTGAAGGGATACTTGGGATACTTCTCGGTGTTCCCCTTGATCTTGTTCGCGTACTCCTCGAGAAACTTGTTCAACACGTCCGGATTGAACGTGGACGTCTCGAACATGTTCTTGTGCTCGTCCTCGAGCTTGATGTCCTTCGTCCTCCTTTCGTCATCGGCTCGGAAGCTACGCAGTTGAGTCGACGGAGCCGCCATCGAATCTTCAAGAATTCTCGGATTGTCCATTCTCGTTCTGAACAGGTCGGACGCGTTTGTCCTCATCTTCACGAAGTATCTGGTGGCGCATTGGCTGCCGCTCAGTGTCAAGGTCACCAGGAGCAGGCAGATCACTCCTCTCGGCAGCATCTGGAACGGAAGAGGAAAGTTGGAAAGAAACGCTTGCACTTTCGAAACTTTCCGGTCCTTTTCACTTTTTCGTGAAATCGCCGAGTCTTGCACGTTTAAAATTTATTTATAGAGTTGTCCGGGAACCTGAACAGCGTCTTGACGCCTTTATTGCCGGGCTGCGCAGCGTTCGCGGCTTTCCTTCTGTCTATGTAATTAACTCGTACACGCTGGTCGGGGATAGTTACGCAAAAGATCCTCGGTAATAACTGATGCTTCACCTAGTTTCGGTATACACCTTCTTTTATGTTTTATATGTAGAAATACATGAACAACTTGCTTGAAAATACGCTCTAATGTCTGTCCGTTTAAATTACATCCTAATCAGAAGGAGGTGAAGCGTATGATTTAATCAAGCAAAAATGTTTAAGATATATTTATCTTCGGTGCACAAATGAACAATGTGAAATCTGGATAATAAAGGTAGGAAATTGTTCTCAGATGTGAATGAAAAAATAGTGAGTGAAAAAAGATACGCCACATCCTTGTTAAACTTTGATATCTGGAATAATATATTTATATTTTTCATAAATAAATTTTTAGCCATGTTTTTGAAAATCATCTTAAAGGGAATGCAGATTGCTATCAACTCTGGTTGCTAGTTCTCTCGGAAACGTGGTCAAAACCAAGAAATAAAAGTTTCCAGTTCATGGAACGTAAATTAATGTTATTAGTACGTGAGTTAGCGAATAATTTCGTTTAAATAATTTCTTATTCTTCAAGTGAAAGTTTATCCATCAAGGAGCTATTTTGTGACTTGTTTAAAAATTAGAATTTTCGTTTGTCAAGACGATTATTATAAATTATAATTTAGAATTGAATAAATTAAGTTGTATAAACTAACAAATAAGAATAATTTACAGTTCGAAAATTGCAGACACAAGGATCTGCTTTTTCAAGCCTACATAAATATTGACAAACGCTGTTAACATATTAATAGTTGCCCAATTTATAGCGTTGCAACAGCGTTTTCTAAACCCTCAACAAAGTTTTCTAACAATGCAGTAATTGTGGGAACACTTATCAATGGATCTTCTTGTACTTTCCTTCCTACAAAATGTTCTTGTAATGAGCTTCAGACTTCCTTCCTACTTTCTTTTTTAATGACATGTCCAGACGCGCTGAGGTTTCTTTTCATAATTTTTATAACTCGCTTATTTTATTACCGATTTCTCTATACGATATACCACCCTTCCAACGTGAAATCGCAATGTACTTCTCTCGTTAGCGTTATCAACCATTCCTATTCGCTCCGAAGCTATTACTTTGCACGACGCCAATTAAGAATACACTATGGGCAATTTAATTCTATTCTTCTGCAAAACAGAAGCACTCGCAGCTCGTGCCATTTTATTAGTCTTATTAACTGCGAACTGCGGCAGTTACGCCGTGAACTCGGGAAAGCTTGTGCTTTGTTAACGATTGTTATCTTTAAGTTTACAAGAATGTTTTTTATTAATTTTGTATTAATTGGTAATTTACTTCGCTTGGTTCAAGACTTTAAGGAATCATTGTTAAATTGTTAAATGTTCAATGTTAAGTCGAGATTATTACGAGATTTCTTTAATCAATTGCAAATTTAATAATACAAACCGACTTTGCTATAGCAAGTTTTGTAGCAGGTTTGTGGATAGAGCGAAGAGGTCCAGTAGAATGGCCTCCTCGATTTGAATCGATTATATTTATTTTTATGGGAACACTTAAAAACAATGGTATATTTGTCATTTACAAACAATCTAGAAGACAAACAATCTACAAACAATCTAGAACAATAAGAGATTCGGGAGGAATACTAGCAGATGTACTCGTAAACTTACTGTGTCAAAGAAAGTTTGTATTTTTGCATTGATGAATGAATTCTTGTTGATGCTAGTCTAATAACTAGCATACAACTATCGATGTAGCCATCGAATATTCTTAGATACTAATTTTTTACTGCTCTGGGCGAGTACTGTAAATCCTTAAAGTCTTGAACCACTTTCTTTAAACCACCTATATAATACAGCTGTACCAATTATTATTGATAAAATTTTCGTTTTGAAATCAGTTTTAGAGACATACTAATCGAAGTCACAAGTTACTGTTACTTGTTTAAGAAACGATTCGACGAGTCGCGAAGTAAGTACCTTGAATTTTTTTCATAATCAATTTTAAGTTATAACTAGATAATTTTTAGTTATAACTAGACTATGGATCTTTATGTAAAATAAACATTATTTAAGTAGCAAGCTGAAAATAATGCAACAATATCTTCGAACTCGTTTAAAATCGTTACAGTTTTACTCGCACAAAATATCGCAAACTACTCAAATTTTCCTGAGACAGCTTCGACAACGAGTCCTTTATGATACTCTAACAACAAAGTCACATCTAATTAATAACTGTTTAAGTCTTGAGTTCCTTCGATTCACATTTTAACTAAATCGGCAAAGTTTCGTCACTCTAGAAGGGTGGTTCTCCTAGTGAAAGAATGTTGCCAAAATAAGATTCTAAATTTCTGAGACCGGTTCGTTCTGGGTTAACCCTTTTAGTAGCCGACGGTCGATATATCCTCTAGAAAAGCCGACGTATCGGGTTTCGGGTACTAAAAGTATTAGCAACGTATCTAGGTCCACGTTCTGGGGGCAAATTGATCACTGTGCAACACTGACCGTGTCGTTGATGGTCGTCGAACTTCCTGGCTGGGTCCAGCGCCGACTGTCGATCACGTGAACGATCAGGATCGGTTTCGGTTCGGCCCGTTGGACACCGGAGATCCCGTTTCGAGGATCACGGAACGACGGAGTGCGGCACCGGTGTGGAACGAGTGCGTGTTTCCGCTCGACCTCGACTCTTCAAGGTCCGAGATGGCTCTGTCGCCGAGACGTTGCCCTCGTTTGCTTTTAATCCAGGTCCCCACTTCGTGGTGACTTGGTCCATTTTGTGTCTCGCTCTGAGCCAGCCAGTGCAGCCGGTCGACGCTTAGCGCACCTGGTCACTTGGAGAACGGACACAGTCTACAGTCATCCTTCTCTCCTATCTTGGGATCTATTCTTTCTTCTGCCCGGCTCCGCTGATAATTGTTCCGACAGCGGGAGGATCCGATCAGGCAATCGACGCGCCTCGCGGCCACGCAGGATCTGGATCGGTTCATCTAGATCGTGACAAAGGAGGAAGTCTTCCGATCGCCGGGTTTAGCGGTTCTTGATCATCCAATTGGAATATGATTTATTTTTCATTACTTGTTGACGAAAATAACCTTGATAAGATCAAAGAATTTCAAGTTCTTCCAATTTAAATATAAGTCAATTGTAACAGACAGAATTCGTATAAATTTTCATCTCTAATCATTTTAATAAATTGAAAGTAACGCAACAATGTTCGTGAATATTTTTGAATATCTTCACGGTTTTGTATTTCATTTTTTCATTTATGTCACAGATCTAAAGAAATTGCAGTCCAGCGATCTATATGCTAACGTATATTTTGGATTTATTTCTTAAATATTAGTTAAGTTAGCAAAAGTTTAATAACCGCCTTGGAATACCAAAATTAGAATAAAAGAGAATATTATTATTCTTCACACCCTGAAGAAATTTGAGTTTTGACGAATTCAATCTTCGCGATATTCCAATTTTCAAATTTGCATTCGAATAAATAACAAACGTTTAAAGATTTAATTAAAGCGGCACTGTTATTCCAATAATTATCATACGGAGCAAACGTTTCTGAAATGCTTTGAATGTTTGAAAAATATCGAGGACGCGGAGAAATTTCATATCGAAATAGTTTAGCGGATCCTCTGCCGATCCTGTAATCTATCGGTTCACGGCAACGTAAGAAAAAATTTCAACGAATGGAAATACGTTTTTCGCCTCGCGAGTGCCTCCGCGGTGTGAACCGTCATGAAAAAGCCTGGATTCGTCACGCACTAATTGCACCGGCGTGGACAATCAACGACTGCTTTACACGCTGGTTTTTCTGGTTATGATTTGGAGTGTCAGTCATCGTCACCGAGTTGTTCCTAATTCCTCGAGAACTTCGAATTTCCTCGGATAGAAACCCGTCCTTTCAAACCAGCTAGAAACTGCCCCACCCCGAAGACAATTCTGAAACGTCATTCAAGCTTGTCATCACATTTTTTTAGATAGTGCACGTCGCATTTTGTAACATTAATTCCTCTATTTATTTTACACGACAATCTCGACGAAACACTGTACACCTTAATACAATTAAATTGCGAAGGTCATACAAGGTCGTTCAAAGTTAACCGTAACGGAGCCGTCAGAGGCGTAGTAAAAGTATTCAAATTAACAATCTTGAACATGACGATACATTACCTAAACTGTTTCAATGAATTTCATACTGCCTAACGAATTTTTGCACGCGTATTGCAAGAAGAACAGTTTTATATAATTTTTCCAATGACCTCGAATGACCTCCGTTATTTAGATCACCGCTTTCGTCTTGGAACATCAGAACATAAATAAAGGAACGTATCGTTTCATTAAACAAAATCTTATCTCTATCTCAGATTGCGAAGACGGAAAGTCGTATACGGAAATATGTAATAAAATAAGTTGTACAAATTATAAAAAGAAACTTCGGTGCGTTTAGATATGCTGTTAAAACAGAAAGTAGGAAGGAAGTCTGAAGCGCATTAGAAGGACATTTTTTGTAGGAAGGAAAGTACAAGAAGATCCACTGATAAGTGTCTCTACGATTACTGCATTGTTAGAACATTTTGTTGGAAGTGCTTACAAAACATTTCCGCATCAGCATCAATTAAACAGATATTAATTCGATGAACTGTGTTATGAACTGTGGTTTTCGTTTATTTACGATAAATGTCTTTTGCATCGTTTAGCTAACTTAGAATGCGAAGGCATACGTTGTAAAAGTAAGAATATTGGAAATTCAATTTTCAAAATTCTATTATTTTAAAGCGCCAATTATCTCGGCGCCAATAATTTTGGGACTTATATTAAAAGTAAGAGTATTGGAAATTCAATTTTCAAAATTCTATTATTTTAAAGCGCCAATTATTTCTGCGCCAATAATTTTGGGACTTATATTAAAAGTAAGAGTATTGGAAATTCAATTTTCAAAATTCTATTATTTTAAAGCGGCAATTATCTCCGCGCCAATAATTTTGGGACTTATATTAAAAGTAGGAGTATTGGAAATTCGATTTCCAAAATTCTATTATTTTAAAGCGGCTTATTATCTCTGTGCCAATAATTTTGGGACTCATCGCGCTATGTCGTGGTAAAATAACAATAGTACAATAACAGTGACTGAGTGACGAGAACCCGTTTGTCGGTGCAGCGTTGTTCATATAATTGAAGTTAGACAGACATGAGATCGGAGTCGGGTTTTACGGCCAATAAATCATCGATTCGACCCTGTTCTCGCTGTAGGTGGCGCGGATCGTCCACGGGGATTCGATCGCTGCCATGATTTTTGCGCTTTCTCGGCCCAGAAACCCATGGCTACAGTTTTTTGCGCGTTGCCATGCCGCCGAGATTCTTGCTCGTTCGTGAGTGAAACTAACGTTTCCGTTTTACGAGCAGCTTCCGACCCGTGGGCCGGATTTTCACCGATCCCACATTTTTGCCATCTCGACCCACAAAACTAGGCTGCGTTCCTCTGTTACAGTATCCGTTCCGATTTTTATCGCGTCATTGGCTCGCTCGTCTTTCCACCAAGGAAATCATCGAGGCTTTTTGCGTGGAAAATTGCCGGCTGCCGTGGAATCGTGTACCATGACGTTGTAGGCGAATTTGATGATGGAAATTCTTCGACTGCGCTGTACAACATGCGGTTCTCTGGTAAATCGTCGTTTCTCTTCGCCAGTTTTAACTTTACACACATTTCGAACAAAAATACGCGAGTAATTTTGTTCCCATTTTTAACAACATTCTGTCGTAGTTTTAATGCCGTAAATTCAAACTGAAGTAATTTTTTAATTGCTTCGCTAATTTGATTTTGTGACAAAACGTTGCTTTAGGACTGTTCCTTCACCGTAATGTTGTAAAAACGAACACACTCCTATAGATCTTTATGACCTCGTCAAGGTCATTATCTTCTTGCTGATAGAATCACTGAACTCTAGTTTCTGAGATAAGATTGGCGCTACGTAAATTATCATGTCTATGAGATATCTACCGTAGATATCTATGTAGATATGTAAATTAGTTTCTCATTAATTACTTCAATTTAAAAGGAATTGCCTACAGCCACGAAATGCATAATCGCCTAGATCTAAGTACGAATCAGTTAATACATGATAGCATGAAAGCCTGAATTAGATTTAGATTAGATTTAGGTGAAGTGCTATGAACACCAGACGGACCGGATGGGTGAAAAAGACTTCTTTCCGATGTTTCTTTTACAGTTTTTGAAATTACACAAATATTTCCAGATGAAATTTTTTATTAGCACTTTTTTGTTCAAGAACACGTTACAATATATCTAAACAAATCCTTTCTTGTAATTATCATAAAGTAATGTATACTAATTGCGTTCTGTCTCTAGTAGTTTTAATGTTAAACGAACTTCTCTGTGTACGTATTTTATAGCAAACTAATTAACTTCAGATTGCAGTTGCACATAGAGGAGGAAAAAGAGGAGGAGAAGGTATCCAGAAGCGGTTGTGCGTGAATACATAAGTCGGAAATAATGAATATAACATTCTTATTCGACAATAGTATTATTTTTCAAAAGCATCTTTCTCGAAAACAAAACCTGAAATGAAAGGAATTCAATTCTATATTTTCTATATTTTCTATATTATAGAATTCTATATTCTATATTTCTATATTGTCTCACCTTTTGATGTAGTATCGCTCCCCCCTCCCCTTCCTACTCCCCTCGGTTATACCACTGATCACCCTGTAATTTCTATAAGTTCTAAATTTGAGTGATGGGATTTAGTAATTGTAAGGGCAAAAACAAAAAAAAGGTCTACTTTGTATTTGGCACCTCCCCCTGCTATCATTGTCGTGCTCAGATTCCCAGCCAGTAAATTCATATCCTGGTTTTAATCGTTTAATAACCCTTCGCACTCGAGAGGTGGCTCTAAAGCTCTATTTAACATTGTTCCATCGCGTTCCAGCGAATTATCTCTTATTTCTTGTTATGTTTGTAAGCAGGTTTAATTTATTGTAAAATTTGAATTGAAATTTGGTTGGAATTAAATTTTATTAGAAAAATTGTAAAAGAGACTTGAATTATTATGATACTGTATAGATTTGGGGATAATGATTAAGTTGACTAGGATAAAATTCATTGAAACTGTTCGATTGGTTTCAAACTTGGGGGTAATGTCAGTTGAGATAATCCGTTAAGATAATTCCCGAATCAGCAAAATTGCTTATATTTAAAAAGCTCTCGAATGTGTTGGTATGTGTCACACAGGACTCAACTTCATCTGCACAAAATGCATTAATTATAAATCACAGGAAAAGGAAATACCATAGTTCGGAAAAGCTATTTTGGTATTTAGCGTCAAAATGTCTTCAAGTGCAAAGGGTTATGTCAATTAAATTATGATCCTCCATTTTCACTATGTACGTTAAGTCCGGTTCATTTCTTCCATCCTCCTGGTGCGGTCTCTTGGCAAATTCTATTATTGTCTCGTTCGAGGTCTCCTAGATTAGCCTGATTTAGTAACTCTTGTTGCTGCCGTAGGTTACCCCCTAGTTGACGTTTAAAAAAAAGACAATTGGTATTCACGTGACCGGCATCTTGGTCGTAGGGTCGACTTCCGCTTTGATGCGCCGGCAGGAATTTTTCTCTTCCGATTCCGGTCTGGCGTTGCGGTCGGCTGGCCTACTCGAATCTGGAATTGGGTCGTTCGAGGCGTAGATAACCGCGAATACGAGCATCGCGAGGCCGGGCGCCGCGAAAAAAGAAAAGAACCGACGACTGTCAAGCGTAGGGAAGGTATACTTTCATTGTCGGCTGGCTGGAACGGAAGGGGAACGAACGGCGATCTTCTCACGAGGCGAGTTTGCGCAGCGCTCGCACCTTCGGGATGTTAGTTTGTCGTGCCGGAGAAATTCACCTAGGATTAAGAGGATTACGAAGCACGTGTGTTCACGCGGATCATTCTCGTCTGACTGGCAGTGCGTTGCTTACGCACACGATGAATATGAAAAAAATCAACCGCCTCGTCGGTGCTTGTAAATCGACCGTGGCTTTTGTGCATCTGTGACCAAAGTGAGCTAGTTTATCGGTATAATTTTTCATCTTATTCAAGTTATTTAGCAAACAAGTGAATTTTCCTGCGATCCGCGCAGACCATTTTTCGTTTGTACAAAGATCGAAAGTGTACTTGTAAGTATTTCTTTATAAAAGTAAACATATCTTGTAACGTTTTTACTATAAAGTGCAATTGATGCGACATATAACTGTTAATATTTCCTAAAATATCGAATACATTTTGTTGAGAACTTGTTAATGCAAAATGCTTGACGAAGTGATAAACAGTACGCTTTTAATAGTTTTTAACTATTTATAAGAAAAGATTGTTTAATTGTGCACCAGATAGGAGACATTCGTGATTGTTTATGACAACGCGACAGAAAATTCTTTTTCTCATGTACGTTCGCCGTTAAGAATCGAAAATTATACTGGATATTGTACCAATTTTTATGTTATAAATTATGTGGGTATTATACCATCTTAAGATTGAAGATTAAGTGAATTATTAATTGAAGATTGTGTTCCAGAAGAAAGGTTTTAATTATGTTAAGGTTATAAAGTAGACAAAATTTTAATACAAAATAGGCACTGTTTTGGCTACAGATAAATTGAAAATTCTACCGATTTATTTATTATAAATGAATGATGAAAAATTGTACGTCTTGCAATTCAGATTAAACACACGTTAATTTTGTTTCTCTATTCAATTATAAATGTCTTACAGTCTTCAGTTAGTTATTTTGTCATGTTTAGATTCACTTTGTATTAGGAGCCTGAAATCAAACCAGTACAACGACTTTTCGGTTAGAACCTGTACAAAGGCATTATCTCGCATCTAATGCGCCAGCCGTCATCCAGTTTTCTTCGTCTGACTTGACCTCGCCGTAAAATAAGGTCAGACTCTCGCCGCTCGTTGATAAAACTCGCCTTAGAAAGCCTTTTCACCCCTTTTCGCTTAGATTATGCGAAGCTGTAATAAACACGTTTTGACTTCTTTGCGTATCCTTCGTGAAAATCCCATTTTACTTCCTTTTTTCGATCGTTTTTGTTCTTTTGGTCGATTCCTAGCGAAAACCGAGATTTACTGCTTCTTCCAACTATTCTGACGTAATACTTTAATCTTCCTTTGCTGGATGTATAAACAAATTCTCGTGCGCATAAATACATTTTAAATGTTAAGGGAAAGATATGAATTTCTGAACATATGTACAAATACACTTCTAATTTTAAGGGAGAAATGTAAATGTATACGTACAAGTATAAATACACTTCTAATTTTAAGGAAAAAAATGTAAACATGTAAATATAACTATAAATAGATTTTCAATTTTAAGTGCAAGATATAAGTATAAATAACGAATATATGAATGAAACTATCATTTTTTAACGTGTTTTAGACAACGCGTGAGCACCCCAGCGAAATAACTTGTTCATCCTTTGACAATGTCGAAGATCTAATTTTTTTTACTTCCGTTTAATTCCGTATGTTTACATCAGCTCATATTTATGGATCGAAGATAGTGAAAAACTTTTTCCACAAATTTTGATGTGACCCATTGAAAGTAATATTGTATTTCTATGTGCCAATGGTTGTGAAAGTGGTGTAAGCAAAGAAAAAAATGTTTTGTCCCATTCATGTTAACAATGATATACCTACAGAATTTACAATCATTTCGAATCTTCTGTAAGGGACAGGTAACCTTCTTCTTTCGCTGTTTTATTACCGAAGGTCTGGCAATGACCGACGGTTTCTACTTCGATCGAGACATCTTTAGGCTTGTGGAGGAATCTAATACTTAATCCTTTCGCTACGGAGAGCTTGCGTGAAAATGTGATCGCTGTGTACGGAGCGCATTACTGAGTAGTTGACACTGAAGTACGGAATTACTGTCTAAAATATAAAAATTTATATTTTCTAATGTTCATATAATATTTTTCGTTTTTAGTTACGCGCCTGTTATCGCAGGTCTGAAGATATCTGGATATTTCTGCTTCGATAAAATCTCTGTAGGTTACTCGAGCACGCATATTGCATGTCAAACGTCCAATTAGCATCAAGTATATAAATTCTAATTACCTGAATGTTCCAAGGAGTTCTCTGGCCAAAGTGTCTATTAACGTAAGAGCTAACTAGATCATTTGGGCGCAAGTTGCTAAATGCATACCGATTACTTGAATCATAAAAATAAGCTTTACAACGTATTCGATTATTACTGCCGTTTAAATTGTATGCAGAATACTTTTTACGTCATTGCAATCAAAAGAGATATCCCATGTGCTGTGTCTAGAATATAGAATTATTCCGTAGATATATTTTTGTTCGGAACTGTTCAAATTAAATATAAACACTCAAGCAGCACTGGTAATAATTTTGTATATTTCGAATATTTCGAAGTTAAATTAAATGTTTCACAAGACGTCCATGAGTTACCTAAAAGGTGGCTAGTCTTCTAGAGTTTCCAAAATCGTCACGGTGTGATTTAATAGCCGATGCAAATTTTCAGAAACTGAAAGTATATTCCTTTTTTACCGGAATATGTCGGACAAAATTTGTGCACTGCGAAAACGGAAGAATATGCAAAATGCAGTTGACGTCTATTGTAATAAGATATATATGTATACGGCTTGAATATATTATTGAAATTTCATTGAAATTGGTTAACGTTGTTACGAGGTATAAACAATTAAATACCGCAAAAATACAGAGGATATTGTTTAAAATTTGCGCTGTACACTCAGATAAAAAGTTTGAAATGCATAATTCTATTATTCTTTCTGCCACTCCACCTAATTGAAATTTTTGCAAACACGTTCCAAACGTTGCTGGCAAACTAGTCTTTCTAATATCTGAGAAAGGTTCGGATCATTCGATCCAGTTTTAGAAAATGAACAGAATTTAGGTAACCGCAACGATTTCCGTCAAAGAGGCCTCAATCGCTTCATGTTCTAAATGACTGACCCATTCTTTCGTAACGAGTCTCTTGATTACACTATGATTTCCTAGTCATCCGAGGAATATTCTGCGAAACGAGCTAGACAGTCACTTCGGTTCTTCGAGCGGTCGATTCATCGAAGCGCGACGAAGTCGCATCTTGAAGATCGCTTATCCATGGTCTTCAGGGAAATGTTCTACAGAGAAAGTGCGAATTGACGGGGCTTACCGAGAATCCGATTTTTTCCGGCGTGAAAAGTGTCCCAGAAACATTGGATCGGTCCGCGGCGTTCGCAGGCTAAACGGTCGGGCCGACATGTTTCTGACAGTAAAAACGTTTCATTATTACCGCGTGGACTTTCCTTGGAAACTGGTTGTCGATGCGTGAATATCCCATCCGACATCTAGGCTATCTCCTCTCGTAGTTATCCTTTCTTCCCTGGTTTTCCGGCCACTTTCGTTCCGACCTCGGCCAAATGACTCCGCGCACGTCACCGCTGACAACTCACTGACAGTCCCATCGGTCTGTTGAACACGAAACGCTGGATTGTTTAGTGAAATTCTAAGGGAGAACGTGTTCGCACAATTTTCTCCGTCGTGATCGATGCCCAGTTGCTCCCAACCCTTTCACTGGCTCTTACGTGGGGGAGTGCGATCGAATTCGGACTCTCGTCTAGCTTCGATCTTACTCGCAACTCATACTTAATACCTAACTTCAGCAACTTCATACCTAATTCTTAATTTAATTAATAATTAGGTATTTTTCAGAAACAACGAACCGAATGTTTTCTAATTATTTTATTCGATACTCGATATCTGGTATTTTCGATCCGAATATTCTCAGACGAAGCTGTTATTTGAGAACTTACAGAGGCAAGATTCTAAAAAAATGATTTTTCTGTACCGTTACGTTTTTAGCACTTGCGTTATTTTTTATCACAATACCCATTCGACTGTTCCAGTTGATTTGATTTGAAATTCAGCCTACACAACAGGATTAATAGCATCATCCGTGTTGAAGGTGGGTACAGAGAATTCCACATATTTTTGCCAGTCGGTAGATCAAGATTCTCTTTAGAAAAATATAAAAATAGAACCTCGTCAAAATGGTACAAGGTGTTGACTTATTTTTTATGTACTGAGAAGAACTACCACTTCCTTACGACACCGTTTTAGGAGAGAAACAATTTTGAAAAAGTTGTTGTATCGCCACCGAGTGTCAGAAAATAGAGAATGGGAGATTGAGAATGAAATAAAGTGCAAACAAGAAGAGAAGTCGCTTCTCCTTAGGGGGAGGGAGCAGAGATCGAAGAGAGGGAAGGTTGTAAACATAGACATAAAGTTGTAGCAAAAACAGAGGGTATGCATTAGCACAGATATCATGGTCTCAGCGTTTCGATGTTATCGATGAATCATAACGACAAGCCTGTCGGATGTAAACATTCGACCGTTGGTAGTTGCCCACTTCTAACCACGCTGCAGACCACGGAGAAATTAGCCCCTTGTACTCGCAGATGTTCTCAGATTCTAACCAGCAACTCGAACATACTTATTCACGAAGTAGAAAGTTGTAGTTGCGAATGAAATATAAAATGATACAAAGTTGAAGATAAATACACACAAGGTTCGGCATAAAATTGTCAAGGTTAATTGTTCATGTGTTAATTGTAAAATTATCGTTTAAAAATCACTCGGAATAATTTTGTACTAACATCCAGAGTCTAGTTTCTGTAAAATATCTAACTGGCAACGGTGTAGAAATACTTCTTTCGTCCTGACGTTCGCTAAATCACAGAAATATTATATATGCATTTGTAACATCGTTTTCGCGTAGTTGCGATAACTACGAGAGACTGAATCAAAACTGTGAAGAATAATCGTCCATCGCCGCGACATTGTACTAAAAGACATCTCAAAGAAGCACCAGTGAGTCACGAGGACACGCAGAACCATAAACTATTACCTCAGACTCGGTCCGGTATGGTGGTTGCTGGAACTAAACGTATACTTTGTCAACGACAATTGGAGTGAGTCTAGCGATTAACGAGACGAAATCGCTCTCGCGTTCACGCTTTTTAAAATACCTGTCGCGAGTTAAAGCCTCCGAACGAGCAAACGAACAGTTTAGTGTAACAGTCGCACCGCAATGGAAACGACTTCGTTTCTTCTCGCCGCTGTCTCTCGAAAATAGAATAGCTCTAACAAGATGCCTTCTCGAATCAACGCTTTGACGCTTCTCTCGTTGTATCTCTTGCTGACCGCAACCTTGGCTTTTGCAGAGGACCGCAAAGAGTACCAAAATGAGTCGGAAGACCGAACAGCGAATCTACCGGAAGACTTTTTCGAGGAGACCTCGAGCGAAAACGAATTCGCCGCGCAATCTACCACGACCACCGAGTCCTCGACCAGCGACACCAATTCCGAACAGTTCAAGATCGTGATCAACGAAGAGAAAAACATCTCTCGGCAGTTCACGCCGAGTACTCACCTAGGAGAGATCACGGAGCCAAGGACAAGCGCGAATCTGTTCAACAACGTCCATCACATCAAATTCGAGAACGAAGTTGAGCCCAGCTTCCAGCAACATCCGTCGAAGAACTTCCACCTGGTCTACGAGCCGGTCAATCAGCCGATCGAAACCGGTTATGCGAATTATCCGAATTATCAAATTCATCAGAATCATCCAAACTTCTTCGAGACTTACCCCGCATCGTCCGAAGAGAGCAAGAAGGGTGAAACGGTGCAAAGTAACTATGTGAAATTCGAAGACAACCCTGCGGAGGCTCCGCGAGTTCATTATGTCTATAAGAATCAACCTGTTCAACATCAGTTCGTACATCCGATCGTGGAAAATGCAGCAGCGTACTCTGCTGACCACCTGCTTGGTCAGCAGGTATTCCAGAGTTTGGAGAAGCCGGCGAATCTACAGAATGTGCCCGTCGTTTTTGGTAAACCATCTAAGTTTCAGATCGACCCGCAGAAGTATGAATTAGGGAGCTATTCGGGCGCCGAGCCATCGAGACTGCCGTATCCAAGTGTCCTCCCCGACCACCAGAACCACCGACCCGACCTCCAGGATGCGACCACGCTGAACAAGCCAAATGACGGAGTCGTTTATGTCCAGGAGTCCACCTTCTTAAGGACCAGGAAGTTTCCTTACACGTTTTACCAGCCGGGAGTCGGATATCATCAGATTGAGTTCGTGAACGATGATCACATGATGTTTCCGGCAAAAAGAAGGTACGCTATTTGCCTCCTACATTCTTCTTTAATTCGTTGAAACATTGCGTGGAACAGATGCTATTACAATGGAAATATTTCGGTTTTCACTATTTCGTGAAATATTTAATATGTTTGCTGTCTCTCTTGTCACATAACTTGAGTTTCGTTCACTTCAATATTATTTAATTTTCATATTTTAATATTATTTCATCATTTCATCAATGTTACTCTGTATTCATATGCAGTTTCGTCCCAGTTGAAATCTCCACTACTGAAACGTTTTATCTGTCTATGAATTATGCTTTTGTTAACATTATCTCCATTATACGCGTCACAAATTTTAATTCTAATTTCTGCGACCGTTATCGTCTATGCGAGCCGGAGCACTTGAAATTCGAATAATAAGGCTACCGGTCAGGGTAAAAAGCCAATTTATAGGCTACCGGTCGATAAGGTGTTAATTTACCAAAGTCTCAGCGCCGCAACTTGTTCGTCCATTTAAGTTCTAGTTACTCTTCGATCTTCAATCTTCAGGTTTCGAAACCCATGGAAACAACTTTCTTTTCCGAGCAGCTTGAAGCGCATCTAGGAATATACATATAATAGAAAGTGCTCCCCGACGAAACGAAAACGGCATGCTTTAAGTAATTGGCCCCGTGCTTAGTCACGACAAAGCACTAAATCTCGCCAATTTTCTGCACGTTGATCTTGAAAAATACCCTTCAAATTAACAGGTTAATTGCCGGCGTTTTTTCATTAATCCGTGTTAATTTGCAGAGTTTCACCTTGGAAGAAGATCTTGCATTTGATCGGCGCGTTTCTGCCTTTCGGCTTGCTCCTCGCCGCATTGACGCCGAGCGTCGTCAGGGTCGACAATGTCACGTGAGTGCTACTTTTGCCTTTTCGTCACCGAACGCGTTTACAATGTCAGCGAATTTCCCCTAGAGTTCGCCACTGTCATTGTTTCCGAGGATTCCAGTCGAAAGTTCCGTTGTTCACGTTGACTGCCAAATTACAACCCCTATCACATTTTTACGAGATGAAAATAATTATATTCGCGACGACGAAGGGTATACTTAGAGTGGTGTGAATAATTACAGGCACCAAGTAACTTTTACATGGTTAGTGATATTTAAACGGAAACTTCACAAAAATTTGTGTACATATTTCTATATTAGAAATAATAGAAAATAGAAATATAGAAGTATGATATTCTGTTTTTTCGTCTAGATGTGAGTAACAATGTAACTGTTGCTTGGAGTCTATAATTATACACGCCACTGTATTTCTCTTTAAATCCTTGTGAACTCTACAATTTTTAATCGAACAAAATTACTCAAGTATATCACGTTTTTAGGTTTCTCAGGTTTCGTTTGAAACATTTATAAAAAGTGATTCCAAGGGTTACATGCAAGGTTGACAAACTACCTTGACTAACGATAAACGGAACATTGTTCTCAATATCACATATTTTCCAATTTTAGAATTATCGATATCTAAATTTTTGTTATTCAAATTCATGCGAAGGTCACGGTTGGAAAAAAACGTCAATGAAACAGAAAAATGTTTTCTTGTATTTCAAGGATATATTTATACAATACGAGAAAATTTATTTCTACATTATCAATGATTAACAAGAAACAAGTTTACATAAAACTTATCTAAAATTCAAATATATATAAAAATTCATAGTTTGCTTAAAAATATACGACTTAGAGCATCGAGTATCGACACGTTAAGCAATAAAAAGGCTTAGTCTATATAAATAAAAAAGATTTCTATTTATACTTTCCACTGTAATAGAAATCTATCAACTCGTTGAAACAACGAAAAGCTTCTTACAGCATAGTGTAATTTGACCAACATATTTCTCACACGTGGTATTACGATTTTTTATAAAAGAAGAAGTCGATCCCTTTCAATTGGTTGCACGAGTTGACCCTTAACGGTATGCGAGTACCATAATCATCTGTAGCTTAGTCACCGCGTGGTACAGTCGGCGAACGAGATCGTCGTGCAACGACCCACCGGTGGGTCGCGCGGTTCCGCATATGCTTGACTCGGGATCTACACGACTTGAATTTGAATTTTGATTTCATCCAGTCAGCCTAACATCGTTCTATCGAAATGGAGGGTCGCCGACCTGCCAGTGGAGCACAAGCAGGCACGAATTGCTGAGGGACACTCGAACGTCTGCGAGGAGAGATCAATCTGCGAGCTGATCTCGGCCGGCGGCAGGCCTGGATCGAGTGTGCTGCAGAACCTTCTATGGAACCTAGCTACCGGGTAATTCCGACTAGAAATTCTGGAATTGCAACTGGCCATTGCAGAACCTTCCGCGATTAGGATCGCGAGAAAGTATCTCGGGGCGTGAATGATACTGCACGGATACTTTCACGGCTGGTCTAGTTTGCATCTTCTGCAGTTTTCCGAAATTTATGCTTGTCCGCAACATAATTGCTGGACGAGCTAGAACGCACGTAAGAATAATGGTAATGGTAATAGTGCAGGAAATGCTAAGGCTGGGGTATAAATATTAGGTTGGTACGTAAAAATCTCGGATTCGCTTTTTTTTTAAATTAGTGCGGTATTCACGTTGTAGAAAGCTGCAAATATGGAACTTTTCTTGGGATTATGCGAGAAATAAAAGAACGACGTAACTAGAACGAATAAACATGACATTTTATATATATGATAACAGCATTTCGTTAATTAACGTTAAATGCCAGCTTCTATCATCTAACAAAAAGTTGAAGTCGTTTAGTTCTGAAAAAGTTACTGCGTTTTAAACGGTGTCGACATGCTATCCGACGCGACTGTACCAGCTGCTTACGATTAACGCTAAGAAACTGTGTATTTCAACTCCACGCGCCAAGAGAATTTTCTCAGATCTGTCAGCAATACGAACAGGATTCGCGAAATTATTGCATTCAAATAGACTTCGTCACGAGGCTGTATTCGCACAGATTCGATGAAACAAATATTTCTCTCGCGCAAGGCCAAAATGATCTTCGACGACTGTTTAAACGTAGAAGACTACTTTTTCTCCACGACGATGCTTCGCTGATGTACACGTAATCGACGGTTAGCGATAATTGATGCTTGAATGTACATAGGAAAGGAGAGACTAATTTATCCGTAGGCGTATGAACAGTTTGCTTTTGGAAAGGCGACACCTGAAGTCCTTTCCACTCTTTAAGAGGACGTTAGAATTTCAGCGTATCCCCTTTCGAAAATCAAACGACAGGCTTACCGTTGAACATATTTCTCAAACGTTGCCGTTTTCCATTCTCGATTTAGAACATCTTCTCGAGTGGCCAAGGAGAACGGTCTCCAGGACGTGTTCGAGGCGGTGAAGAGGAAGGACTGCACGAAATTAGTTTGCCGACTTTAATTTCTCTCGTAATTAGAAATCGCGGTGAACGCAGTGGACGGCGGAGGAAAAAGTGAGACGCCGGATGAAATCGAGGTTGAGAATCCCCGGAAGAGACGGTTTATTTTCGGTATAATTTCGCGTAATCAAACCGTTGGAACCGAGCTGGGAAGAGCTTCTGGTGCGCGACGTCGCGCGCGGCTCTCTCGACGGGAAGGCAACCGGAAGAAAAAGGGGAGAGGAAAGTGCCGAAATGGCCCGGGAAAAGGCGGGGATGGCCAGATGAAGAGATTATTCGGGAATTCTTCGAATGAGTCGTGTGTGTCTGGCCGGAGCAAGTGAAAGTAGTTGGCGAAGAAGTGGGTCGATGTTATTCTATGCCGCCTCGACCCAGGAATTTATGTCTCCGCGATGAGATACGGGTTATCGGTAACTACAGCGAGCTTTCACGTGCATCCCGTGCATGCACTCGCCGCTGCACGAATACAACCGGCGAGATATCGATTCTCGCGTGAAAATCCATCCCCGCTTGGGCCACCTGTGTTCCTGTTGCTCCCATTTCGAGCGATCTCGATGCTGGAAAAGCGAGCCGTTTGAAATCGAAATTGATAAATCATCATTCGAAACTTTCCCTCTAATCGCGTTCGACACCGCGTTCGGAACAGTTTGCAACTTTGCAGTATTTATGCATTAAGATTTCATTGTTTTATATTAACCCTTTGCACTCGAGTGGCGACTCTAAGGCGCCGCTTAGATTCGTTTATATTAATCTTTATTGAAAGTTTATTAATATTGTGAATACTGTACTTGCGAATAGGCTTTTCATCTGCATAAATCGCAGTAAATCACATAAAATAGAAATTGTAAAACGTGTTTTCGATTTCGAATTAAAATAGCTTCGAGTGCAAAGGGTTAATGCGTAATGTGTGCTTGATATTTATTGTAATTTTAATGGCGAAATGTTGCTTGTTATTTGTCACCAGCAAAGCGTTTCGAGGAGGTTGCAGGCATAATTTATTCGCTTGGTAGGAGTTTATTACAAGTAAAAGTGGTTTTCTTAAGTTTCAATATAAATAATGTCGGTGACAAGTTTAAACGTGCTTTAATCGTTCATTGTGTAGATGAAACAGTAAAATGAATTTATGAATAGTGGTATATTATAAGGGAAGAAATAAGTTTCTGTACGACTGCAATTTGCTGCAAAATATCTTTATTTTAGCATAGACATTCGCGTAACTGGAATACATTGCAGATTATAGAATTAATCAATGTAACTCTGTACTTTATTAATAAGTCGGAAGAGAGTATCGAATGTAACCGAATTTATTTAAGCTGCGGCTTAATAATTCTATTATTTCATATTTGTATTATCATAATTTCAATGCTAGAAACGGAAGAGTCTACGATAAAAATAAATACATGATTCTGAAGATCTTCGTTTTCAGAAATTCTAGCAAAAGTTAGAATAGTTTATGGTAAAATAATCTTGACGGACTTTTCGAACTTTACTGACGTAAAGTAAAGTTCTAGTAAATAATTGTTAGAAATTAATTTTTAATCATTGTTAAAAGGGATATTATAATTTGAAAAGATATTAACATTGCAGAAGACACTAATTTGAACAATGCGAATTACGAATACGTCAAATAACTTTCCAATTTTGTGAGAATTTATCTTATGCACACATGTACATAACGTATGTATTATATAATATTAAATATTATATAATATATATAGTTATACATGTGCATTCAGTGATGCAAGGGAAAATGAATCACAGTCAAATTTCGAGCGAGTCTCGAATTTCGGATGGCGAGAGAACGCTAGCTTCTCCATTTTCACTTGAAGAATGCACGACAGCCCGTACTGATTAACGTATAGTTTCCCGTAGATTGATTAATGAGAGCTTACGAACACCTCCAAACGCAGTCAAATTGTGAACCCGTCGATTAACCTACATCCGTTTTCCCACGATCTATCCTCCCAACCGTAGCGAAATAACTAGGATGTGGCACAAAGATTACTTCCAACATTAATTTCGTCAGCTATCTGATTTCATGGGCTTTAAATACATGCAGCAAACACATCCTTTTCATTCGAGATAATGGTCATATAATTAACACATTTTTATTCAGAATTTCACATTCCTTTGAACTTTGTCATACCAACTATCCCATTCGCGAAATCGATATTAACGAACATTTTATCCTAAATGCGATTAGAGAGTACCGTTACAACTACGAAGGACAAAGAAGTTCGAATTCATCTAGCTGTGAAGAAAATAATACGACGAAGAGTCGATGAAAAAGCAATAGGATAGTGGCGTTGGGTATTGCGAGATGATCCTTTACATTTGTCGAACATGACATGAACATTTTTTTTTCGTTAAAAAATAAACAAACTAGAAGAATGAAAAAGCTTTTTTATTCAAAAATAAACAAAGTGAACGAGTAATTGTAATGTGCTTTGTTCGATAAATATAAAGTCAATGATGCCCGAAAGCAATTCAAAAGCATAACAATTGGTAAACCCACAGTAACTGGCTCCGCTACTGAAACCACATTCCGATCATTTTACCAATATCATCTTTCGAAACACAATAAATTTATTAAAATTAGACCAATTGACTTGAATTCTTGTTTATATTGGACAAGTTAGTTTACTGGACGATGTTGGAGCAGATCCTTATAAAAATCGCAATTAGTTGTAACGACAGGAAAAATGAAACAACGACGTTCTTTCCACTCTTTTATCTGAGCCTAGAACGAAACTTTAAATAATCCGTGTTGTGGTCAAGCGTCTGTGTCTAATATCGCAAAAAACGCAAGCCATTTGATCGAATTTGAGAAAGAATGGTTGCGCTATGTCCGGAGATTATCGTATATCGTTCGAAAGGCATAACTGCGGCTATCGCCGGGCTAGATACTTCGAATTTCACTAACGCCGCAATTACGACGCAGTTGCTCAACGCGAAGGAAAAAGAAGAGCCGGAATAGCAGCGAAAAGAAAGTCCAGCAATTATACCCGTTTACCTCTCCCGTTAGAGCAGTCTCTTCTCTCCTCTAATAAACACACTTTCGGAGAGACGGTGGCGTGCAGCACGGCGGATCGGTTTGCGTTCGCGTTACGCGAGATCGAACCGTTTCAATGGCAACGAAAGTGAGCCACTTTTTATCGAGCGGGCTCCACTTTGATGGGAGAGTGTCGGGGCCACGGTCGAGATCCTCGGGATCGTAAAACGGAAGGAACGGCCGGCCTCCGGTTTCCGGTGGCCGCGAGCGACAGCTGTTTTTAACGAGCGACCGCGCGAAATCATCCAGATCGCTGAACGCCGAACGCTTCGATCCGCCTCTGACGCGGTAAAACCGCGGCGAGAACGCGGACGAGAGATTCCTAACCGCGATTAGGGTTTCTGGGACGCCCGATTCATCATTTTTTCGTACTGCTCCGAACAATTCCGCGATTTCCACGTTTCCGCGGATTCCGTCGAGCGATCCTCATCTTTCGAACGCAATGCCCCGGAAATCGAAATTCTTTCTTTTTTTTGTTTTAACACGTTCAGCGCCATGTCACTCAAATATGGGTGACGCTAGTTTTTAAATAATTTTGAAAATTTATTTTTATTTTAATGTATCCGTACAAACTGAATTTGACTAGGATGTTTCGAATGCGAAAGAATTCTAATTCCATCCCCCATGATCAATTCTAACTTTCTAATTTCGCTTTAATTAATTAAATTCCTTTGATTTTACGAAAATTTTGGTGGTCGATTGTTGGCGACGAACGTGAAATTATGACAGTTTCGAATATAGACGATTTGTCAAAAATCGGAAGAACTCTGTTCGAGAGTGCTATAAACTATTTCTTGCACAGAAAACAAGTAGGAAAGAAAGATTATATTTATAATTTAATTTCAACGATAAATTATACCAATAATGGAAATCTAAATTTCAATCGTCATTAGTATCTTTACGGGTATGGTTTTACTTAGGAATGGTGAGAAACTTTTAATGTTCTGATATCTTTTGTTTTATAAGAAACTTTACGATTTTGGAATTAATGGTCGAATGCTCGTCAATGGATTTTTCTAATTATACGTCAGACATGCTTGATAAACGTTCTTCGTTAACACTTCGTAAAAGTCAACTTTGAAAGAATCTAAACATGGGAGTTCCTCGAAAAATGCTAAAAACCAGAAGAGCCCCTCAATTATAAAATCCGATAATGGGTTTCTTATACATGAATAGGTACAACAGCATAACCACTTTTGTCAATATCCGAAGTAGGTTCCTAGAAGCAGTAAGCATGTTTATTCAAGTTCGAGAATACTAATTGTTTGAAATATAGTTTTCTTAACAACCAGAGAATTTCCCATAATAATAATAATTAAGTGAGGATTTTTCCATCCAGTATTAGATCCTTAGTATTGCAAATATTATTACAAACAAAACGAAACTATACTAACCACGAGCTACAAATGTACAAATTTTCACAGTCCAATAATAAAGTTTTTTATTTGCGTGATCGATCTTCGTTGGGAATGCTTTTTCAAAATTTGAGCTGTTAAAGCTAATACCGAAGATGTAATGAAATTCAATGAGTTTACCGCCAATTTCAGATGCTTAAATTAGTTCCTCGTGCGTAAATCTGCACTTAAATTACCATATCAAGGTCCAAGTTAGAGTGTTTTTAATAGAACTGGAACATTCGATTTCAAATATTTCGTTTCGCATTTGCATGTAGATTTTTCATTTCAAATTCAAATCAGACGATTCAAAAGCGAATTATTACGTTCCAATTTAAACTCATCCGACTAATCGAGCATTTAATTCTCGATCTCTACCGAAATGGAACTTTAACCTTTTAAAAGACGAATAAATCGTTCGAATGTCCATTTCAACGCCGGGATGCAAACACGAACACATAAATACAGATTCGTATCTGATTTATCAAGTTTCTTCTTTATTGACATTCTGTTGTCTTTCAAGTTTTGTATTTTCGTTTAGGCATCTCGTCTTTGCCAACGGGTTTATCATTTCTCGATTCAAGACTCCGAGAGTCTATGTTTTCTCCGAGATGTATCCTGAAGCATTCACGAATCACTGCGTATTTTAATCTCTCCTTGAACCTTGTTTGCCTCGAAAGAAATAACCAAGGAGAAACATTGATCGCGGTTTTCTTTCCTGCATATCAAGCCATCTTGGGACATGCTGTTTCCCTAGCCTTTTACGGGAAGTTAACTCGAAATTATCCTTTCTATACTTGTTCTCCTACTTTTCATAATTGCAGAACGTGTAGGCACTTTATTTAATAGAGAATAGAAATTTTAGAAGAAGAGTATGTAATATTTGATATATTCTAGTAGTAAGGAGAAAGCATACGGATGCATTGGAAATACCTCCGACAACAGAGTATGTACATCTAATTGTAACAATATATATTTTATTTACATATTTATTTATTATTTAAATTTTCTATTACAAATGAAGAAGCTTGAAAACTTTTGAAAGTTGTTTAAGTTAGCTAAAGCTTTATATGGTATTAATATGACATATACATACTATAGTTTATAATAATAAACAAAACTTTGTATAAAATATTCGATTAATGATTCAGTCTTGCTCTTATCTGTATATATTATATATTTAAACAAACGGTTTTAAAGTACATCAGTGATGCAGTGGAAATAAAAAAACTTACACTTTTTAATTACATGATAGGAAGATTTTGATACACGTTTGATAAAACTGTAACAAAATCTAAAAATATAATTGTAAATGTGAAATTTTATCCTGCTTACTTACATTATTCTCGATTCAATAAAATCAACAATAAAATGCCCGGTGTCTCTGTGTTCCGTCTAATTGAAAGCGAAAGTTATGTAACGAAGATGTACAACACCTGTCGGAAGAAACGTAAAAATTAGAATTCCAAATAGACAAATTTCTCTGCCTGCTTCTCTGCCCGAAGAATTTCTGTTTACGAGCGAAGCGCTCGAGGTGGAACATTTTCTATTCAAATTGAACAAAACTCACATTCCGTGTACATAAATGAGAAGAAACTCGTGTCCTGTTTAACCCCGAAATGGAGAAGACCGGACAGAAATAGCGCGCCGCTATACATAACAACAGGGACAGTCACAGAAATGCTCGAAAGAAATATTCGAGCGCTTCGCGGTGTTTATTGATACTTTTACTTTCCCCGAGCTTTCTACGCCGACGAAAAGACAATTTTTCCGTAGACGTGGCCATCTCAATTAGTCAGCAATACATTATAATAGTAAGTTTTATTCAGCTTCACGTCCAGGAATACAGACTTGATACATAGTGTGCTATATATTATGTTCGATAATAATAAAGTTGGAAGAATGACATATTGCGTCATTTTGTAGCATGCGTTACATTACATTACATTACATTACATATTACATTACATTACATTACACTACATATTACATTACATTACACTACATATT
>CM052148.1:10029019-10047805 GCA_028455555.1 Augochlorella aurata | reverse complement strand
TAATATATGATATATATAAAATAATTTATATATATTAATTGATATATAATATAACATAGATTAATTTAATCTATAATTTCAAATCTATATTTCCGGAAATATAGCTTTGGCATAACATTCTGCGCACCTGAAAATTTAAGAAAACAAAAATATCGATATTTCTTAACCGTTTTGCTGGTGCCCCCGCAAAAGGAGGGGGGTGCCCGCTCCCACCCCTCGTAAGGAAGCATTTCTTTGCAAGGAACGTGAAAAGTTTCCCCGAAACGCTGAGGGTGTTTCAGAGATGAAGAGGGAAAAACCAAAGGATCCGGCAACCGAATTTCGATCGATCACCCTCAAGGGGTCCTCGACAGTTCGGAAAACGTAGTACCGATTGATCGTCGGCGACGGTGGACGTCGCGTCGGAAGAAGGCGAAGGCGAAGGCGAACGCGGGAAGTAGGTCGGTGAGAAATGTCGGTCCTTCGTCGGAGACACGAGGAGCCGCTGACTGAGCGCCTTCGTCAGTCTCGCGAAGATATTCCGGGAGTCAACAGGTGCGTAGGAGCAGGCCTCCTCTTTCTGCTCTTCTCATTTCCTTCCTCATCGCGTTCCTTTTTCTTCAGCCGAACGCGATATCGGTCGACTGTCCGCGAATTTCGTTGCTCGCCCGCGTGTCATGCGGATCTGAGGGCCGGCCTCGCTCTGTGTCTACCCTCTTTTTCTGTCCTATAGTTTTCTCCTCCTCGGTTTTCTACTTCCACCCTTCTGCGCAATTGGATTCGTCGAGATTGGGGAACAGCGTCGACCGAACATCGGAAAACAGTAGACGAGAAAATGGACAAGCTCAAGGTATTTATCCTGCGACATTCGCGTTTCTCTCCTTCGACGAAGCTTCTCGCATTCTTGGCTTTTTATGCTCGTGTTTCCTGCTCACTTGCTTCGCTATGATTTCAAATTATGCTCGCGAAAATTCTTCTCTGCTCAGAATTTTTTGCCTGTAGAAGAAATGACAATTAGACAGTATTTTATTAAATTAATTTCGGTGAGTTATTGTGCGTCAGTAATTTTACGTACAGATTTGCTCGTGAGTTTTCCAGATCGCGTTTCTTACCATATAAATATTACCGTAAGTGTGTTAATTCTTGCAAGCTATAATCTAGAAACTATAATCTACTGTCGATAAATAGATGGTTACTGGTTTTTACACGGCATTTTACCGTGGCTTACGAAAAACACTATTCTATTGTAACTGGACCGCAAGATTGTATGCAAAATTAAAATTCTCTAAGTTAATTGCTATTTCTCGATAAAAATGTTGGGTTCCATTTTTCTGTTTCTAATAACTTGAGTGTAATATAAAATTATTTTTAAATTCTTTCGACGTCTTCTCTCTCTCTCACGGTTCTGTATTTCGACTGGTCTTCTTCGTTGAAACTGCATAAAATCCACGGTCTGATTACAAATGTATTAATTCTTGTAAATTATTATACGTTGCCTCTTCGAAAATCTATAGACCGCTGTCGCTGATTGCTCGTAGATAATTCTTACGTGCAGTCACGTTTGTAATTAGTAAAAATATTATTACAGTAACGTGAACTATGCCAAACGATAAAGCAAAATCTATCCTACTCTCTATTTCGGTGATTTTTCAAAAGGCGATTCATTAATCTTTGTCGAATGTGAACATAGTTTGAGAATTTTAAGAAAATATAATCATACGTTAGCGTTGGATCGTTTGCTCTACTTCAGACAGTTTTCACTTTAGACATCGAGGATCTTCCACGAACGATTGTATCGCGTCTGCACCGTTAACGTTTATTATCATTTTCATCGTGTGCACTTCGATTCGGGTGCGAGAAGCGCTATTAGTGCATACGCTTCCGCACTCTGATTACCGTGTGCAAGGGCGATGCACGGTCAAAAAATACTGCTTCGAAACTCGGCTCTAATTATCGTTTGCTTCGCGCTAATCCAAGCGAGATAACGCTTCACTGTTATCAATGATCCGTGCTTCGAGAAAGTGCACGCTCTATCCGAATACGAATACAAAGCTCTCCGAAAAAATCGAAAAGCGGCGGGTCAATTATTGTTCGTTCGTTCGTCGGAAGTATGGCTTCCTTCGAACGTGGATGAATCAATATAGCTGCGAAATTCGATGCGTGGGATGAAAGAAAGTTCTGTAATTGCATCGATGATGCACGCTCCATTGTCACGTTTCATTCCTCTTTCCCGTGAAACCGTCTTGGTGGTTTTTTAACGACGCTTCTCTTCCTCGATTGCTATGAAAAATCGGTTGGATCTAGTGCTGAAAAGTCTCAAAAGATATTCTAGCTTTCGTGTAAATTGATTAACCTCTTCGTGTTTACGTTTACAAATAGATGTTCGGTTTCGGTTTAATAGAAGTAAGTAGTACAGAGAAGAAACGCCACGAATGTGGTCACCGTTTCTTTCAAGATTCACGGAGAAACCGCGGAACTGCTTATCAAAAGAATTGTATTATCATTGAATTGTAAATTAAATTTATATCGAACTCGTGTACCGATTGTTTATCAGCTGCGATTCCGGTTTATTTAATCGCCCCGTGCACTTCAAACTTTGAAGCTGTGAATCCACTATTTACGAGTATAAAAGGAGTTAGCGAATATTTGTTTGGCACGGAAACGATCGTTTCATTCAATAAAAACTGTATACATCCTAGCTTAAAAAATTCGTCCTTGAGAAGGTTACATGATAAGTCAGATTTCCGCACTATTACTGTTCTGTCAAAACTGTGCACGCAGTTACAAAACTGAAGGACGAGTTCTCCGTATCCGCGCGGCGCTTGATACAATACAATTTCCGAGAAAAGCTTCCCTAGCACGTGGACCGAATAAACATTGGCTGTTGTGATGAACCTGAAACTGAGTCGCTGAAATTCGTCAAAAATCGTCGAGACGAAAGTTTTGACGTTTGGCTAATGATCTTGTATCTGATCGATCGTGAAATCAGGCTAGATCGATACCGATTACGGAAAAATAGCTGAGCCCACGTGGAACCGGTCGCGGTTCTCCAAACGAGCTGTTCGAGCATGAAATCGGGGGTGATTCGTGAATTATCGAGCTTATGGGAACATGGAAAATTGCAACATCGTTCGGCCTAATGAACGGTGCACGATTAACGTGCATTACGTCGGAGGAAGTGCACAACAACGACTGGCCCCGTTCCGTGTCACACTGTATTTCCGCTCTAGAAAGCTCGCGGACGTTAATTTCGCGACGATTAATGTACATTCGTGTTTTTTTCCTTCCTACATTTTTGTCCTTGTACGCGATTTTTGCTCGCCGTCTCTGTCGAGCGCTCATCGCATTTTTTTGCTAGACCCCGTGACAGCCTAATTAGAATCACCGGAAACGAATCCTTCGCTTCTGTGTTCGCCGAGTGGGCAAGTCAGACGAATATTTGTCAGCCTTTATCAGAATTATTGAACGAAACAATCGCCTAAATCGTAGTTTTCGAAGTTCTGTAAAAACTTTGTTGCTTCGTTCAATAACATTAGTATCTAGTAATTAGAGGAAAAAATCTATTCCGCAGCGGAGCCATTTAAAATTGATCTCGAGAACTTCGCTACGAAGACAATGAAGATAAATTCTAAATGGCTCCGAACCAGAGCTCTCGAGTGCAAAAGGTTAATTTGAAGAAGTTTCTATTGATTCTGTCGCCAAGGATTCTCTCAACACGAGGTTTCAATCTTCAATTTTTTTCTGTTCTTGTCTTCTGATTCACTGAACATCCAATGATTTAACGAAGATTAAATTAACTTCATCGAGCAAGAAATCACATAATTCCTGAATAGAAGTACTTGTACGCAAAGTTTAACGTACTGCATGGAATGGAATATTGGTATTAAACCAACAAATTTTTAAACAAATATAAACATTCCTATATCGGTTTAATCGTAATCATAATCATAATGGGTTCTGTGAAAATTTTATACCGTTTCGTGTTGCAAAATAATTGCAAGAAACACAATTTGATTAAAACATCTTCAGACAACTATATCAACTATTTTAAATCGTTTATCAATTTCAGGCCTATATCGATAAAAATTATAGTTTCTACGAACGCGCTAGAATTGGCAACGTCTGCTTTCGTGTAACCTCTATCGCGTCCTTTCCGAAGGAACACTCCAAGATTTCACAACCGCTGCAGCTAGCCTCTGAAACGTCGGCTTGGAAGGGCACCCTAGTAACTCATTGTCTTCGACAATGTACAATTATGAAGTATTTAAGACCTCGACAAAAATCGCATTCAGATCGTAAAGTTCACAGAGAGCCGGAGATCCTCTTCGCCCGATAACCAGCATTCTCTCCATTCTCCTTTTTCCCGGGTCGCGCGAATCAGCGAAAGGGTAGGAATTTCCGCGAGGTCGCGAGTTAAGGTCAACAGACGGCCACCGAGAATTTCTGCCGAGGATCGCCGATCGAAAGTCACTGGATTGGAAAAAGTGGATCGTCCCGCGGCGGACGCGTGCTGCCCATAGACGAGCGAGCGTGGTTCGTGATCGCGCGAGCGCCGCGATCGTGGCCAGTTGAGGGACAAAACGTGCTCGGGGAAAGCATGTCGTTCCATTTCACTTGTCGACGGATCGGCCGCGGCCGCGGCCGCCGGTCCAGTCGGCCACTTTATTTCGGTCCCGTCTCTCCGTCCTTTTGTTCATTCCTCTCTCGTTCGAAAGTCCCTCCACCTATTTCTTTTTCTCCCGTTTTCTACGCTCGCCGCGCTCCTCGATTCCGCGAACCAGCGAAATCGAGGAAAACCGGACGCGACGCGGCTTTTTCCGTCGTTGTGCAGGGGATTCCGCGGTGACGCTGATTGCGTTGCTGGTTGCTCCCTTGCGGTTTCATACCTTCGCGATTTAGCGAGGTCAAATTATTCTGTCAAAGGAATACTTATTTGCGACGATTTTACGGGTTTCGAACTTCGCTCGCATCGTTTTCAAGGTTGTATTCACCTTTGCGAGGTTGCCTTGATATTTTAATGAAGGAGGAGAATAGTAAACAATTATAATTATTGCCGTTTGTGCTACTCTTTGTACCAAGTAACTTTCGTTCGGGACATTTTTCTATACAACACGCAGTTTACGAGAAAAGTTAAGGTGAAAGAGTTAAAGGACTCACTCTATGTTTATATTATTATATTATTTGTAGTATTTGCTTCGAAAAAAGGTTAAAAAGAATGCATTTAATTTGAAAGAAGATGCATATAACATTTACAATTTTTATTTACAACATTTAGAGAAGGCTGAATATAATTTAAAAAAAGCATCGTTTATTATTTAACGCTAGAACTGTATTAAAGAAATGCGAATGGAAAAATTTAAAAAACCTTACGAAATTAAAACAAAAATATTTTATCACAATTGTGGTATCCAACTGGTCGAGTCAAGTTAATCTATCAAAACCGCAATTCTTCGCATGTAATATATTTCTGTAATATACTTAAGAAAACTGTTTATGTTGACTGCTTTTACACAAGTCGGAATAAATAACAAAAGTACTTACTTTCGTTTTCTTACGAAGGAAACATGTCGAATAGAAAAAATGTGAAAATTCTGATTTAGTTGAATAGCTTCGTCTAACATTTCGTTAAACGATTTTTGTTCTTAATTATATCAATTATAGTTGTGTACCGCTTGTTAGTTAAAGCACCAGAATAAGTCTTTACTGATTTATACAGTGTATCCCGTAGCATGTGAAAGCCATTCGGGAATAGATTCTACACATGAAAATAATAAAAAAAGTTCGTATAAACGAATTTGTTTACTATTCAATTTTGTTTTCGAGTTAAGACAGAAACTCGTCGCAATAAAGTCAAATTGGACATATGTTTATATGTACTTTTTTTATTGTTTTCATGCGTAGAATCTATTCCCGAACAGGATCCTACATGCTACGAGACATCTTTTACAGTGAATAGTATTGTATGTAGATTATTTTCGATTAGTCTCTATTTATATCTGAAAAATTAATCGAATGATCGAAGTCCAAGCGCATCTGTCGCTTCTAATAACCTTCTATTAACGTCGCGGCGTTACTTGTAATTGGTACAGTGAAAACAAAGACAACTACGTAGTCGGTTTCCTCGTGAATACACAATTGCTTGTTATACATCGAGTAATCCGAGTCGTGGCTCTGAATTAAAATGTGGCAATCAGACACACTTAACCCACATTCAGCTATGTTCCGCAGATATGCGGAATCGGGAAAGTGACTTTTACTCAACTCGCAACACGTTTTACGAACTGCAGAACAAACTGCTGCTTTACGCATCGTTTTCTCATTCATGAAACTTTGCAGGAACTGGTTTGCGTTATTATTTATTATTCGCAGCACTGTGAACCTCTTTCGATGCCCAAGCCAGAGCAATTTTTCAAAAAGACATTCGTTCGGTGTAAAATTAATTTAAACGATTAGTTCGCCGTGGGGTCCATTGTTTTGCAAAATCATTTTCTTTATAGTGTACTGTATTAATATCGCGCACAAAAATTTCGCTCCATTATGGCACGACGTTCCCGAAAGTAAATAACTACACACACGTTGCTCCTACCTTATGATTCATTATAGCACCGTTGTGCAGCTATTACTGCATCGTATAGCGCACCGGATACCTCGGAAAGACTATTTGTTTGCTTTTTGTCCGCGTAATTGTCTCGCAGAACGAACTTTCCGGTTTACACAATAGACGTCCACAATTGCTCCACGAGTCAAAGGAACTAAATAACGAACTTAATATTTGTTTTGTAACTTATTTGGCCGATGATAAGTACAACAAGTCAGCGTAAATTTATTAGAAAAGTTGCATGATCGTCTTTGGAAAAAGCAAACGAATCGAAATTCTGTTTATTAGTGATAATTGCGCGAAAGTTCTTAAGTTACGGTTAGACAACCGTAAATCAGAACGGAGAAATTCTTAGACGGCTGAAATAATTTTGTCTTCTCGCGTTTGTTATTTAATGTAATTGACTTATTAATATACAGTGTTTTCTGGGACGTCTTAATAGCTCTGCCACTGTATACAGTGAGAATTATAAGAACTAAGAGACGGAAGCGGATTGAAACAAAGGAATCCGGAGGACATCTCAGCACTGATTCAATCGCAATGAATAAATCCTCCACTTAATAATAGAAAGTACCAACCGGTCGGTTACTGCATCGCTATTTTCTAATCTCGGGAAAGAATGTCGGCAATTTCAGCGAGCTATTAAATTTCTCTCGCCGCGATTACCTTCTCAGATCGAGCAGACCCTCGATTCTCTCGTTACGATGCATCGATTCTCGACGGTTCAGTTCCGGTAAACTATTGTCACGGAACAATCTTTCTGATAAAACGTACCCAAAACTTTGCCATAAATATTATTATAATAAAATATTCTGTGATCTTTTTCAATAAATGCTTGTACATACAAAGTTCCACGAGAACAAATTCTTTTCGATCGTTTATTGAAAATGACACTATAAAATGAATATAACACCTAATCCTAGACGAACCAAAAGTTTTAATCTCGGGAATTCTTTTTGATCTGTTCTCATTGGAAATGGTAATATCATAACAGCTTGTGACGTAGCTCCGGCGCTTTTCCGTATTATTGTTGAGATAGAAGTCATACGAAGTTTAAGTTAAATTAATCTTACCAACGTTATTAAATGTTGTACAGGGTGTCCCGTATTTTTCTATACATACTTCGAGAGTGTGTTCTACAAGCAAAAATTAGACTGGAACAAAATAACTAAAACAATATAGCAAAATGTCCATTGCTGGGAAGGTCTGACGAAAGTAAGACATGCGAAAGGTATGATAACGTAAAATTGCAACCAACTGAAATCAACAATAAATTCAATAATTCGCTGATGTAAAATTTGTATCAACAAATGCAGACATTACTTTGAAATGGAGATACAGGTATATTTAGCAGCGTTTAAATCATATTTTCTATTTTCGTTAGAAATTTTTAACGAAGCATTTGTGAACTTTTTATTATGTAACATTTTAATATTATTTTTACCTATAGGACACACTGCCGAAGCGTGTACGTAAAAATGCGGGTCACTCTGTATATTAATTGCATTGTTCTAGGATTAACTTGAAACCGCAACCAGAAATCATGGAATCACGCTAACCACCGCGCCTCCATTTATAGATACTGTTTAAGACGAGCTAAAAGGGAACATCGCGGGAGAAAGTTGAGCAACTTGATAAGACACAAGTTCGCGGACCCTTCCCTTTTCTGTTCGATGTAACCACTCACGTAGAAAGTGCGCGATTGCACTTTTTTTTAATGGCCTCGAAAGCCCAGCCGATGATCAAGGATACCGCTAAAATGTGCACCGCGCTGTGTTCGATCGTGCCCGAAATATCCTACTTTCGAATCTTCGGATTTCGAAGTTGAAATTAAGTGGAAACGGCGCGAGAAACAAAAGTGGGTCACGCGTAAGACGGTGCACTATTTACGGTGTTCCTCGCGGGCGTTACATTCCCTCGCGATCGGGGAAGTCACGGTGGACTTCCGGTAGGCTCATTACCATCGAGGTGCAACCGCGTAACGCATTAGGCGTTACATAAAACGAGTTTGTAATTAGCGAACCCGCATCGCGCTTCCTAGATCGACTTAACGGTGCCACAGAGTTCTCTGAAATAAAACAAGAGACACTTCAAGTAAGAGATGTCGGAAAATTAAATTTATTTTCATAATGCAAGCCACAAGATAAAATATGTTACTCTTTGACGACCTAAAATCTAAAACATAAAATGAAATATGTTGCTCGGATAATCTAATGTATAAGACAAGATATTTGATTTTGACAATCTGAAACGTAGACTAACATATTTCATTTTGATAACCTAAATCATAAAATACAGTATTTGTGTCAAGAAAGAACGTTATTCGAAATAATATTCTAAACGATATTTGCAATAGGTAAAATATTTTAATCTCGAAAATATAATTCTTCGAATTTGTAAAATATCTTATTTTCAAAAACGCAATCTTGACGTAAAATGAAATATTTAATTACCATCTACGATTTCAAGTGGTATTTTACCCCCGATCTGTGGTGTCAGATACAATTATATTGGAATTAAATTGGGACAATTTGGTTTATCGTACAGTCGATCAAAAGGAATTTAGTTAATGACACCAAAACCAGAAGATAAAATTGATTATTGTACCTTCAATCTCGTTACATCCTGCGATCCTAATAAAAAAATAATTTTCTTCGACATGTTACAGTAAAAATGTCGTTACGTTTCAGGTATCGCTTCTTCTGTGTCTCTTCGGATTGGTAGTCATGGTCTCTGCCGCCACGGACATACCTAAGCCCAGCTATGCACGGACGATGTTGAAAGTGTCGAGAAGTCTTCCGGGGGAGACGGAGGAGCTAAAAGTGCGAACAAGCGAAGGCAGCGTGGCCACTCTGATCGTGAAACGAAGAGAAAAGACAGTCCCCGAAGAGCCGAAGCTCCGCGAACCTTCCATCGTGCCTTTAGAAACGGAGAAGACGAATCTCGAAGAGAAAAACGCGAGCTCTGCATTGGTGGAGACACCCAAGCCCAGCAAGAACGAAACGAAGAACAAGGAAGAGGTGAGGAAACTGGAGGTGGCTCAAATCGAGCAGCTTAGGGCAAAGTTGTCCGACTCGGAGAATAAGAAAGCACCTCCGAGCACGGGGAACAGTTCCAAGGAACGTAAGCCCCTGGTTTCCGAGAGAGAGCAGGCGGTCAGCGAGAAGAATATCGATTACGGCAACTGGACGCCTTTAGGAACCGATGGGCGAGCGGTGCGCATAGAAGAGTCGACAACGGAAGAATATCAGAGCTGGAAGCCTCTCCCTAGCAGCCCGAAGAGCAACCTGGAAGAGAGGAACAGCTACGCCAGGTTCGACTCGACCTTTCCAACCAGCGGACTGCTGCTTATGAGACATTTCCAAGACAGATCCCAGAGGAACCTACCCATGAACGATCAGTCCGATCAGACCACCCGGTACACCTTTCTACCTCATCAGGTCCGGCCGACTAGGACCAACGTAGGCGCGAACCTTTCGAAGAACAGAGATGCTAAGAATGTGCCGCCGGAGGTGATCGTTCGGTCGGAGATCAACGTGAAAGCTGGACAGAAGAGGATGCCAATGACTATCGACAGAGACGGTACGCCTGTGATCCATGGCAAGAGGGTACCGGATGAACCCATCGACAAGGTACAGACTTGGCGCAATGCTAGAGTGATCAACAACAAGCTGATACGCGAGGGCAATGCCGACACATTGGATCCTTCTGCGAACTTTTACCAGTCGGAGAATGACGAGAAACAGGGGTTCGAGAGGTTCTTCAGGAATATTAATAAAAGGTAAACACATAGCTTGTCTTTATTTACCATTTGTCGCGTTTGTTTCTACGTGGCTAAAGTGGGCAAAACTTCGTAAAAGAAGAATGTAACAATGAGTTCGATCTTGATCAAGTTAAGATCTACCGAATCAGTCAAGACGATCGGTTTCACATATTTTGCTTTAAAGCTGCTGAAATTATAAAGATTCGTTTTCATTTTAGACGGAAGGTCTAAATAAATATGATCTAATTAAATATAACACGCGTTAGTTATTTTTACGGGTCGGTAGGTCTAGCGTTTATAGAATCGGCGCATTAAAATCTATAAATATATTTTATCGATTAACAAAATGCTTTATCAATATTTTAAACTCGATACTTCATTACTTTATGGCCATCGTTTTATATTGTATTAAATAGTGCATAAAGATTATATACTTGAGAAATCAATATATTTCGTCCATTATAACAACTACTATTATTAGTATCTGTATCGGTTAGCGAAATAAAAATTATTTTGTTATCTAGAGTTCCTAGAGAGTGCAAAAGACTTCAGTGTTTTGTAGAAAACAGTAGTAATGTTGTTCTCGGGAATTCTTTTATTTAACAATTAACTGTGCATACGGATTTTCCGCCGAATATGTGTACTCATTTTAAATAAATAATCTTGTGATTTTCGAGTTATGTCACTGCTGCAGCTGTAAATGAGTGACATTTCAACAGGTACGGCAAGGACGTTGACGAGGAAGGGAAGAACGTTTTCTTCGAATGGGACCCAAAGAACTACAAGAACGAGGCGCTGAAGGCGGAGGTGTACGAACCGAGGAACGATAACTATCGCGCCAGTGCTCACAAGAGGATGCTGCACCCTGACGGGGTGGCCGTGTATCCGGTGTCGCAGCTCTACACCCCGGAGAGCCAAAAGATCGCACCCGTGGCATTGAAACCCGGCGCGAGGGCGCCGGTCCTCCAATACGCTCACCCGGAGTTGGGCGTGCAACCGGCCAAGATCCTGAAGAACGAGAAGAAGCGTCCGGACAACTTCCCCGAGAACCAGTACTCGTTCACGGAGCAGCGGCAGAAGAAGAAGTACGTGTTGAACGACAAGAACATCGTCGACAGCTACACGACGAAGAACTATTACCCCAACCAGCACTTCTACGGGCTGAAGAGGCCGAACGACGCGCCGTTCTGGGTGAAAATATCCGAGAACCTGAAGAATCAGTTCTCGAACGGTGTGGAGAAGATGTCGCAGTTCACGCGGCCCGTCATCGATCCTCTGGTGGAGGCTACGCACAAGATCTCTCAGAACCTTGGCCTGTCCAACGGCAAAGAAGCTCAAGAGAAGGTAGGCACCGTTGCTACCGGTGGCAGCATTTTGATCCCAGCGCTAGGACTCGTGGCATCGGGCGCTGCTTTGGGCATCGGCGCGGTGGCAGTGGGCAGGTACCTGGACGTCGACGTTCTGAAACGGTCGAATGGCGAAATTGGAACCGAGATAGATTACCAAAGGGCTCTGGATGCCGATCAGCCGCTTCCAATCAAGTTGGACCAGCCAAACGGAGGGGACGGTATTGGGGAGACCGTCTACTTCCTAGAAAATGCTGCTAGGACCAAGGACGGTGATCGCGACGCCGGTGTCGGGTCTTCGAACAACGAGGACGGTGTCCTCGTGATCCTCCAAGAAGATCAGAAACAGGAGAACCAACGGAGCCAGCCGGAGACCGAATCGAAGAACAGAAGAAGACGGAGCGTCGACTATCTGGACATTTTCCAAGCGGACGGGAACCTGATGAATTTAGTCCGGAGCAAGCGATTCCAGCGGAAAGGTGCAGATTCCATCAGCGAGATCGTGGAGATCGATCTGCCTGCTCGAGACGGCAGCATTGACGTTACCGAGCTTGTCATTCCGAGGAGAACAGCTTTGGGTCAGAAGCATGGCAACAACGAAGATGCGTCGATTCTGGTGGTTGAGGATGGCTCCACGCCGACGGAGCTCTTCAAGAATCGATTTGATGCCGACGTTTCCAATGGGAACGACAAGGTACTGGCCGATGACGCTGAGCGAGACCGGAGGAATTCCGTGGACGGAAGGGACGAGAGAAGAAGAAGGAAAAGGAGCGTGGAGATCGACCAGGAACTGGAGGACGCTCTTCAGAATCTGGAGAACGCGGAAGTGGCCGAAGTGGGCCACATAGACGGAGACTGGACCAACACACCTTGCGCGAAGAGGATATTCTGCGACGCTATGATCCAGAGAGACTCTGACGCGGTCATCATGATGGAGAAGAAAATGGCCGCGCTTCTGGGGCTGTAAGTACTCGGATGTTCTCCGATTCCTGGTGGCAGGTTTCTGTGGCAATTCCTTTTTACGAAATCAACCAACCGGGCCGCGTGTTACAAAACAGCCGGTAATCTCGTTGTTCTATTCCGGTGATATAATAATGTTGCCCTGGTTAGCATACAGTTATGTAGCTGACTATGTTTGGCAGATGGATAATGCGCTTTCGTTTTCACGGAAACGGGTGAGCCGAGGGAAAAGAGCAGCACCGAATTTGGTGCTAGGCAACGGAATGCCTTGGGGAATTCTTCTCTTTGGCGGCCATCTTGGTGTGTCCGTATTTTGTAACGTAAGGAGGATTGCCAGATTTAGTGATCTCGATGACGAGTCTTTCCATATAGTGACACTAGACAGCATTAGGCAACGATAAAGGGTTCATGGTTTGTAATCTATTTAAAAAGTGATAGAACGTATTTTAAAGAACAAGGATATTTTATATGTCGATTATTATGATATTACTTTAACACGTTTTCCATCCATTTACCGACGACGAAAACACGATAAAATCGTGTCAGTAGTAAGAAGTTAACATTCATGACATTAATTACTCTAATTCTCTTGATTGTCACACATCGCAGTCAAATTTGATCTATTCGATCGATTAGCGTAGAAATCAACTTTCGAGCAATCAAGTAATTCCCTTACCTAATTGTGAGAAATATAGCGGTCAATAACGAGTCAATTAACACCGCGGTGTTAGAAGAAGTTATCGTATATAGGTAACAAAATTATTCCCCTTTTGATTTGAAATGTAATTTATTTCAAACGACGAGTTTTTGCAGAAAATTATCAAAAGTATAATTAACATCATTTTTAACTACGTACTTCTTATTTCATTACGTAAATTGCTTTATTACGTAATTTGCTATTGAGAAGAAAACACAATGGCTTCGACAAGTATACTAATAGGGTAATACTAACGTACATCGTTTTATAACAATGACTGGATTGAATCTACTCAAACTTTTTACGGTCTCTATTACAGAATATGCTTGAAAAAAAAGGAGTTCGTTAACAAATTTTTTATATAATAGATTCAATTAATTAACCTGAACCCATTTTGAATTTTAAAGTCATAATAATTCAGACGATTTTCTGTAATTGTTGCAATCACTGAATCTGTACATCGTTCCAAGCGTGCCGCAGCTGTTCCGAGACAATCGAATTTTTTCGTAGACGAAACACGGCCGAGAGAAAAGGGAAAGGTAACCGTTTTCGTGTAGGAAGAAGACGCAACGCTGCTATTAGGAGCAAAACGTGTTCGTTTGATTCGCGGCGTACGCTCACGGGCTTTTCCTAACACGCGCGCATCCTGTACGTGACGCGCTACGCACTGCATGCACGGAGTGAAACTGTGCTAACTGAGAGGTAAAAGTCGAATCAGTCAGTAGGACGTCGTCGGCGAAAGCTGGAAGAAAGTTATCTGTTTCTCGGTATGGTTCCGTATGGCCAGCGCGGCGGCTCCTCGATTTTTCGCGCCTCTCCTCGTCGATTCTAATTTTATGCATTCACGCATATGTTACGGCAGAGTTCTCCGTTTCGCGCGTACTCATAAACGCGAACACTAGAGGAAGGAAGCTGGAACTACCGTAGTTTCACTAATCCGATTTTCATGAATCCTAGCGTAACGCGTCTTTATTGACATTGAAAACGTCGAAATCCGTGCCGACAAAACGACAATTATTATAAGAAATCTGGTCTTACATTACTGAACAGGTTGTCCTGATTTTGCGTCTCTCATGGCCACGGGTGTTACAATTAGTACCGAAGATCTTTGATTAACATTAATTTATTACTTTCAAGGGACAGCATACGTATCGAGTTTCCTTCGACGCGATTAAACGAAGTCAGTCGTCTCTCAAAGTTCATCGATCTCCGGGAGTGATCCATCGGGAACGTCTTCTCTAATGCCTGCTAATCCCTCATCCCGGCTCGATCCGATCGACATGGACGTGATTCAATGTTAGCTTTCGACTCGACCCGACGTGACAGCGGCTTTTTTCACCGCGCAATTTATTAACAAGCTGAAACGACACCACTGCCAATTACAGAGGCATTAGCTTATTCCGTCGGCTATCAATTATATCGCTTGGCTGTCGTGCCTCGGCGTTTTGTTCGACGAGCGACGCTACTCGCGTGCTTTCTAATGAATTTCTATCGGCCATTAATCGACCGCTGTTTGCATACCTTCGCAGAATCCAGCCGGGGGCTGCCGTCCAGGTGTCCGGCCACTTCCAAGAGGTCATGGATGCGGTACGGAGGCATGATTGTTCCAGCTTTCTGTGTCCCCAGGCCAGGCCCGGCAACGTGTTCTTCTAAATCCGCCCCGGGGCCGCGCTCGAAATCGCCTCGATCGTGGAAAGCGACGCTGATAAATCGTTCACCGTTCGCGGTGAAAGCAGACCCGGATGGCGTTATGAGATTCCGAACGAATTTGATTCCCTTCGGCTGCGACTTCTTCCGCGTGATCCGATCGGTACCGGCGTTGCAGACGTTCGATCGGAATTCGAGCTGCTTGGATCCCGTCGGATGCCAGCTTCCGGCGAATCGTCGATACCGGGCAGAAGTCTCTGCAAGAGTAGGACACGGTGTTTCAGAATGAGCGTTCTTCGAGAACTGATGGATTGGACGATCGTTCTCATGAGAAGTCTACGAGTATTGCCCTAATTATCTAACCTGGCTGGCGCACTGGTGACCAAACGGTTCGGTCTCTATACAGTTTTAATAAAATTCACTGTAGTTTCAGTTTTTTTCTCTTGTATGGGACCTTTCTTTAAATATGTCTCTGTGAAATTAAGAAGGGGGGAGGTGTTAATATCGCACGATTTAAGATATTTTTTTCCTGTTTTTCTAAAGGAATACTCTCTGTCAAATGATAGAATGACATTTTGATCTTATATTCGAAGCAAATTTTACGTCGATTTGCTATCTAGACATACCTATTGTTTTACTTTTATAATTTTCCAGACAGTTTGGCAATCGGTATCATATATCATCCTGATTTTGCGAAATGGATAAAGAATCCGTAAAGGGTAATTTGAAAGTGTCTTTCTAGGTAGGTTTCACTGCTTGAAGTTGTGTGCAGCATTCGGTGAAGCTGTATACTTTATCATGATAGACTGCTTTTTACATACTTTCGTCATTTCACTGATCGTAAATCCTTTTGGGCATTTTATGGTACAAAAAATCAAACTTTCGTTTTTTTAAATAGTACTGCGAAGATATAGAAAACCAGACATGTATTCCGTCATTCCAGGCGTTCGCTTCTTCTTCGACAAATATGCGCAATGAGAATTCAGAATTAAATAATAAACTAGTTTATATCGTACGATTTAAGCGAACAGTACGTATTCGATAACTTTCCCCTTACATTCATAATACGGCTTGTATTTAAGCCGCTTAAAACTGTCCGTCAGCTAATTAGGTACATTCTGAAACACCTCGTATACTACCCGAAGGGCTAGAACTTCATGGGAACTTTGGAAACTAACGACAATAATTTAGCCGAAGTCGGAGAAGCTATGAGGAAAAGAAGAACGAAAGAAAATGGCCAATTTGATAATGCGAAATTTGGCCACGTTGATTTCGCGAGGTCGCATCGTCGTGTTAACATCGAAGACGTTCACCGAACTTTGATCGCTGGATTTTGATACAATTATTACGTAGCAAATTATACCGTTCGCTATCGTTCTTCTTTTAACGATGATTTTCGGAGAAGAGATCACGAACATGTCTCGAGCCAAAAGTGTACATACCTGCCACTCTATTTAATGTCATGCCTAAGCTACTAATTTTAAGAGACCCTAGAATAAGGTTTAGGATCGAGAAAGGTGATCGATTCGAAGACTCCCGTGGACTGGGTAGCCTAAACTTGACCTAAACCGTTTAGCCGGTAGATTAAGTTCGCGCGCGTTCAAACGTGACGCGAGTCGAACACGAGATTCGGGTCAAATTTGAGTTTCCCAATGGGTCTTCACTTTCACTGGATCGCCTGGTTGCCGACGCGTACGATCCGTGCGTTCATTCAACACTGGGAACGTCGCGAGACGGTTGGAATCGTTCCTCGCGGGGATTCGACGCGGACATTGTTGCAAATGATATTTATTTCGTTCCCATTTCACGGCGGGAGTTCAGGTTTTTAAAAAATGCATCGAATGTACGTATAAGTTAGCAATAAATGTGTTTTTTACAGTATCGTTTGAAACGTTTAATTCCGTTCGATACCATATTAGGAAAAACGTTGAAATAAAATATACTAGGTTATCCTGTGAATCTTCATCCTGTAACATAAGTAATTAAATTAATAAACAGGTCCGAAATAGCACAACCTAAAGAGAGACGATGAAATCGTCGGCAAAGAATCCCCACGTCACAGTATATCTTGAAATCACACGTAGAAGACAGCCGTATTCCATACAATTTTCGTTTCGTCGTCTGCTGACTACAGTCATAGTTAAACGGTTAGGCGAACACGTATCGGAGGAAACTGTACATATTTATACTAATACAATCTCTTGGTCATTGCATACAAAGTTTTGCAGTTATTGCTTCCAGACTTTTTCGAACTGGACTTTTGGGCTGGCTAGACAGACGAAAAGAGTTCGAATTGCAGGCTAGCCAGGCGAACTTCCAGATTGTTGCTATTAGAACTTCCCATCGGAAAACGTTTTCGTGCGAGAGAACGAATGCGTAATGAAGAGCGTGTCTGGTAACGGGTTGCGCGCAATCCGGTACTCTAGTTCTTGAAACATCCTCGGTCTGCGAGCGTTCGTATAAGCTATACGTGCACCGGGAAATCAATCGTAAAAATTCCGAGAGTCGCAGGAGAACCTCAGCGATAGAATCCCTTCGATTATGTTCGAATTCAACGGTAACTTCCGCGAGTTCTAACTTCCTGGAATAAACCTGGAGAACGAAGTAAAGTACACTTGTGAAATGCACACTTATCGGTTTGAATTTAGTATCATTATTAGGTTCGTGTATATGAAATGTCAGACTTTTCTTTTATTCGCGAAAGTTTCTCTTACTGGTTTCATCATTCTCTTGTTTCTCTTGTTGTGCATATGTTTTTAATGTAATTTTTGGTAAGCATGGATTCAGCCGATATTCGTCTAATTTCCTTATACGCGTTAATATAAACTTGGCAACAATGCCGCAGTTTTCTGCAATCGGCCATATGGACCTTACAGTTCTTCTAATTTTCAGAAGAAATCCGAAATTTCATTTGCACCAACCTAATCCAAGCGTAAACAGAGTTTTAATCGCAGCATTTATGGATTCTAGAGTATCAAATTGTTGCTTCTGGTTACGAGCTTTATAAAATCCATTAATAGTGTTGCGAATATTTTGCGTTTGGAAACAACTAACACTTGTGATCACGATGCGACGAAATAATTGAAACGGGTCCATTAACTGACGTTGATTGAAACGTTACGAGAAAAATGGATTATGCAATGGGATGGACTAAGTACAACTTAATACTGCTGGGCGTGTGGCCAGACCCGGGGACAGAGCATTCGCAGCTAACATCGTCTTTCGTGTTCTGGTCAACAGTGTTCGTGACGGTGACGTTTATCACCGCGCCTCAAATGGCCTACCTGGTCCTAAGGTCGACGAATCTGGACGAGGCAATCGAAAATCTGTCGATCAATGTGCCGATTATGTTCGCTCTATCGAAGCACGTCGCCCTACGATATCATAGGAGGGGTAATTGAATGTTTATTTGCTAAGTTGTTCTCTCTCAAATTAGGGGTTGCAAACTGCCTTAACATAATATATTGGACACTCAGATTTTTTAATGATCTGTCAGTTTTAAACAAAAGCAAGGCTTATCTTTAAATACATTTACATTTGAATTTATTTTCGATATTCATTATTTAATAAGCCTTGGATAATAATATTTACTATTTAATAATTTTTAAGCAATGATATTTATTATTTATATAAGAGTAGACTTTTGAGGTTGGGACTCGTTTAAATTCGAGAGTACCGATTTAAGAATTGCTGAATTTTTATCAAGCTACAGGATGTCCCAAAGATGTCTGGCAATCCGGAACAAATTTGTTCCTGAGAACATTTGAAGCAACTTTTTCCTTTACAAAAATTTTCC
>CM052148.1:10010515-10028919 GCA_028455555.1 Augochlorella aurata | reverse complement strand
GCATCGCTTTGTTATTTATCATTTTTTTAAATAATTTCATAACGCACGATAAATAATATAATCTACTTGAAAAATCATTTGTAAAACAAAAGCGAAAGAGTTTGGTCATTATTTTTGCCCCGATTTAATAGACAAGGTGTACCATTTAAGTTAAGCACTTTAAATATTTCTCCAAAGTTAAACAATTTCATAAAAAAGAAAATACAAATTTTGTTAAACGTGTACCGTTTTGTTTTTTATTAGAAAATCAATTTTGTATAATTAATGAACGGTACTACAAATTCTAGAGTACTGGAGTTGCCCAGTCTGCGTACGACTGCATCTGGTATGATTTGCCATCGAAACAAGCAGTATCGTTGATTATGTTAATATGCCGATCGAGGATATCGTTTCAAATAACTGCCGGGAAATTTAGTCCCTTCTCTCTGGAGCTTTTCAACGCAGTGAGTTCAAACAAAACGGGACCACTAAATATCGATAAGCGATTGTCTATTTCTTATTACAATTAATAATTATAATGAAGAATTCTAAAATTTCTTTTAGGTATTAAGAACTTCCGCCGGATATCTATCCGTGTTATTGGCCATGAAAGAATAATTATTGGCCGTAAAAAGAATAATGGAAGATAATAGTAAAACTCGTAAATACATTTGTCTACATGTTTTATATCCGTTTCATAAATAAAACTGCAATGAGTATGGTGCCCCAAAATAATTCAATTAATAACAAAAAAAAAATAAAAAAATGATCAAGTAATTAAAATAAATACTCACTGATGAAGATATTAAAATGAAATAAATTTTCACAATTGTTCAATATGTTACGTCAGTAATGTTTCTGGTAGACACTGTATAAATTTCCGGAGTACATAAAACCATGTCGCAATCGTTCAGCTTCAAGGAATGTTAAGAACAAATCAACGGATCTTAACCGTTTAGGAACGACGCGTCACTATGGTGGCTTGCGTAGACGTCATATTACGACACGCCACGTTCAATTGTATTATCAGTTATTAACACGTTCAGCGCCACGTCACCCAAATATGGGTGACGCTAGTTTTTAAACAATTTTGAAAATTCATTTTCATTCTAATATATATCCGAACAAACTAAATTTGACTAGGACGTTTCGGATGCGAAACAGTTCTAATGCCATCCTCTATGATCAATTTCAACTTTCTAATTTCGCTTTAATCAATTAAATTGCTTTGATTTTGGGAAAATTTTGGTGGTCGATTGTCGGTGCTGAACGTGTTAAAGTAAATAATTAAAGTTAAAGTACATGTATCATACCTTTAGGTAAAATTATAATGTAAATTATTAAATTATAATATCGTACTCTGTCGTATGAAGAAACAGTTACGCGAAAAACTCAGCGTACCTAAGAGGTTAAGAACGAATCACTCTATAATCTATGATTTCATTTGTATATTCATTATTATTGGACCGTCGTATAAGACCTGTCGCTTACGTTTAACTACAATTTTGTCATGTAAATATATTTTACCGATACTACGCGTTACGGGTCGGTTCATTATCTTCCTTGAATTTTCTAAATTGTTCGAAAAGATTATCTTATTCCAAGTCAAGAACTCTGCAGTATCTAATTGAATCTTGAAACATAAACGACTGAATGTACGAAGCAACCCGCGATTGTCAATATGTAACATTCGAGAAGGTATAGAATATAAAATTAAGAAATTGTACTGCACTAAATCTCGGCTTTTATAAATTGGTTCACAATAATTTCAGTTTGCACAGGAACACGCAGTCTGCTCGTGTATTGTACAATGAACGATCGCAAACGGTGAATACACCACACAAATATTTGTACCGTATCTAGAACCAGATCAAATGATTTTGCAATGCTTTTATTCACAGAGAATGATAAATTGATTATACGTGAGAGATTTCTCTCGCGTGTCACCTTTTCGTAATTTTGAAGAATACTGTACCTTTGCATATTTAAAACAGCACGTTTTACCTTCTACTTATGAGAATCCCTGGGATCACGCTAGAATACTTCGATTCCCTTGTCCGTACTGATCTATGGCCGATCATCGTGCAGCGAAGAATTCCTTCGGAAGAGCATGCGCGAAAACAGTGGCAAAGGAAGTGGCAGCTTTTCAATAAAACAATAGCTATCATTTGGTAGAAAAACTTTCCCGCGATGGTCTCTAGATCGGTAGAAGAGGGTCCGTAACTTTCTTTTCGCTGAATCGTCTGTTTTCTCTTGCTTGTTCTATTCTCTAACGTCCGTAGACTTGAGATACGTGTACGGATGGAACTATTACACAATGAAGTACATGGGCATCTGGCCGGAAGAAAGAAGTTGGCACCTGCCATCGAGCTACGTGATCCTGGTCCCGGTTCTCATGATGCTATGCTTCTGCTGCATACCCCAGACTGCCAACATCCCCGTTGTTTATAACGATATGTACATGTTGGTGGAGAATTTGTCGATGGCGAACATCTCGATCACGATCTCGATGTTGAAGACAACCATTTTCTGGGCTAACGGAAAACGTAAGTACGTCACACTTTTCGTTTGCTGGTTAGACAATGATACGTTAGTAGTATCGTACTAGTTTCCTAAATCGTATTTAAAATTCGCTTAAAATTGAATTGTGGCGGCAATGAATTGAACATGTTAACCCTTTGCTAACGTATGTCTACTCTCAGCCACCGAAGCTATTTATCTATTTTCTTTATTTTTACACAAAATTATAACATATTACCGTGTTACATATATCTAAACTTTAGAAAAGAATTAGTAAATCTTATTTTGCGTACTTAATCTTCCATATTAAGTATTACTGTTTATTTAACAAAAATTTATTCCGACCAACATGACACCCTACGTGTAACCTTAATACAACCGCAAAGGGTTAAACGTTCAAACGTTCTAATGCACGAAATGCGCGTTTCATTTAAAACTCTGCCCTCGAGCCTAAAGGATCGATCTTTCTACGATCCACTGTGCTCAGTACCGATTACACGTGGTAGATCCACCGACTGATTTCCTCATTTGCAAGCAATAAAGTCTCTGCTGAAGTGCATGGCCAGGGACTGGAGCCATAAGGTGAAGCCCAGCGATCGCAAGATCATGATGGACATCGCGAAGACCACGAGGAAAATGATTCTGACGAGCACCGTGGTGGTCAACATCGTGGTGTACGCGTACATCGTTCGGTATGCCTTCATCGCGGCGTACACGGATCGCAAACTGTTCTTCCATGCCTACTTTCCGTACGACACAGTCGCCAGTCCGAACATTCAGCTGACCGTCGTCGCCCAATTGATAGGCGGCGTTTATGCTGCTGGCTGCTATACAGCGGTCGACACTTTTATCGCCATGCTGGTCCTGCACGTTTGCGGACAGTTGACTATTCTGAAGCAGGACATCATGAACCTTCGAGGAGACGGGGACAGGAAGCTGCTGGCCGCCTTGGGAAGGATCGTTCAGAGGCATGAGTATATCAACGCGTCAGTATTAACACTTCGTTCTTATTTTCATATTTATCTGTCTTTCTCGATGCACAAAAAGGTGGACCCATTTCTTTAAAGAAACGCTAGAAATATGAAACCGACCTCGTTCGACGCGACGGCGTTCGAATTGAAATCTTTAGCTTCTAATCCAGGGCTCGGAATTAACCATCACGCAACGTTCGGATCGCGAGGACTACGCCTCCCGTCGCGCCTCTCGCGTCTCGCGATCGCCACTTTCGGCTCGGTGTGTAAGTGAGCAGTATATATGTGAATGTGTGCGTGTGTTAGGCGACCACCAGGGAGCGAGACGCGGGACGGGAGACAAGAGACGCAGCCAATCTGAATGTTGCGTGCTGGTTAACTCCGAGCCCTGTTCTAATCTACCAAACTATGTATATATAAGTATGCAATTCTTCTTATATTCTGAATTTAAAATGGCATTAACCCGAGTGGGTTATAACTATTAGCAACTCAAAAGGTTTACAGTTGGTTGCACGGTTGGATCTGCTTCAAATAATGCAGCAGGTTTTGGATCGTTTCTTAGTTCTTCAGGATGTCTTCCTAAAGGGCCTTTTATGTTATATTGACGTCTTTCTCTGCGGTATTTTCTGCTTATCTGGGAACTAGATAATAACATAAGAGGTAGTATTTTTCGTGGCGCGTTTTCATGCGTCAAGTTCGCAGAAACAAACTCGATGCTTCTTTGGTCAGTTTAGTTTTTTGGATTGCTTGATCCCCTAACGACTGCGTATCCAGCGCCGGTTGGCGTTTTTAGAACTGCCAGTATGTAATTGGGCGTGGGTTAGTAACGGTTTGTATTGTAATTCTTGGAATAGGACTCTTTTCTGTCAGTACGTGCAACAGCTTCTCGACAGTTTTTACCATTGCAGCGAGTTTACGTTAACCGTGCCGCCACGATAGTATCTTTAATTATAATAATAGACGACCAGTCGATTTGCTCAAATACTTTGCGTACGACGGAATTGAAGGGATATTAGGTAAGTTATAAAGAAAACGATAAATTATCGAAAAACGATAGCGGACGCAAATGAGAAGGTAACGCGTCCTTCCTTCGCTGGTAGGTTCGAAAGTAATGAGAACTAATTTCACGATTCAGCCGAGATCTTTTAAACAAATATTCAGTAGAATTTATTGACTTTTTTTCAATAGAGGTTATTGTGACCATGTTGAGTTAGATTGAAAACGGAAATGGTTTTTGTGGGTGAAGGTTCGCGGGAACAATAGAAAACTGTTTCAACATGATGCTGCTGCTTCAGATGCTTGGTTGCACGTTGCAACTCTGTTTTCAGTGTTTCCAAGTTATTATGGTACGGACAATACTATTCAATAATTTTATTATATAATATTATTATACAATATAATAATTATTATATAATATAATATTATTATACATATAATAATTATTATATAATTATTATATAATTATTAAACGACAGTGAAATAACAGTGGAATAACAGTGGAGGATTTTTTAATTACAGACATTCAGCGACGAAAACAAGAATCTTATGTACGTTCAAATCTCTTTTCTGTTAATCTATGTAGTTTACATTATGGCGCAGTTATACTTGTATTGCTACGTAGGGGACAGACTCACGATCGAGGTACGTTTCTTTTAATAAATAAATGATACTTCTTGATCAACTTGTACCTATTTTCAAAATTTAGCACTTCAAAACTGTACGAATGTCTGAGACGCGAATAAAAATTTCTATGCGATATAAAAACAAATCGACAGTTGACTTAATTGTTCGGTAGATGCTGCACGTGTTCATTGAGACATTGTTCCTTTTTACAGGGCAGGGAAATAGCCAACGCAGCGTACAACTGCGCATGGTACAATCTATCGGCTAACAATGCCAGCCTATTGATAATTATCATGTGTCGCGATGTATTACCACTGCGGATCACCGCGGGCAGGTTTTGTTCCTTCACCTTGCAGCTCTACTCCGAAGTAAGTAACAGTGCACTAAAAAGTTCCCATAATTGTTGCGACACTTTCGTTAGTCTAAAAATAAATATTTCGAATAGAAGTTGACTATTATATGACGATAATGAAAATATTTATACAGTATCACTTAAAGAATTTAAATCACAATATTTTATTTACCATAATATTTGCTACTTTCAATCGAATACATAATGTTTTTCCGTGACTCTGTATTCTTTCAAAGATTTATCTTTTGTATCGGTATACAGGGTGTCCCAAAAGTCGCACGCAATTGGGAAATGTATTCTGAGGTAACTTTTCCCTTAGCGCAAATGTAATCCGGGGCCTTGTTTACGAGTTATTAACGAAAAATAGTGAGCATTTAGAGGCGAGATTAGCTGGCGCGAGGCAGCCGAGGTAACACGTGGTCGAAGCCTGCTTCGCCCAGTTCGCGCAGTTCCGCGCAGTTCGCGCAGTTCCGCTCATTTGCCTGTTTTTCGTTAATAACTAACACGTTGACGCCGGCGCCAATGTTTACGTTTTTTCCTGTGAGACGGCGTTCGAGTTCGTGCTGCGCTTCGTGGGCCGGCGAGCGTCGGATTATACTGCTCAACATGATTTTGGAGCGGCAATACCCCCTAAGTGATTCTTATAGATCTCGACGATCTAAAAACGAATCTAAAATCGGTTAAATTATAAGTCATGTATTTTGTGTTGAATGTTTTATTATAATGTTGAAATGTTAATGTATAATGTTAAATCAATAAAATAACATTTTGTACTACGTATCTTTTGCTATACAAACGTGGCCCATGGGTGATGCATGTCGCCTCACGGAACAATCGAGCATGGCCCACCGATGGGTCATGCCGCCAATATTCATGGACGAATAAAATTTCTAATAGATTCAATTATAATTATGAAAACTATTAGTATGCCCCATGAAACAGACAAGCATGACCCACCGGTTAACGATGCCTCGGATCACATTTGCGTTAAGGAAGAAATTACTTGAAACGACCTCAGGAAACTCTCATTTCTTAATTGCGAGTGACTTTTTGGACAGCCTGTATTTTCTGTGGTTAAAAAATATCGAACGTCTCGTCTCGACCGGGAAAATTACTTCTGTGTTTCAGATCTTAAAAAGATCGATGGGCTACATTTCTGTATTGTACACGATGCAGGACAAATAGAACAAACCATTTTGAAAATGCCGTTCCGGTTTGCCGTGTTTCCGTTTTCTACGGTCCAAAGGAAATTCGAAACACTAAGAATCACGTTAGACACATGTTCGTATAGAATTGTATTTAACGTAAAATAAACTACATAAACAGCGAGCGTTAAAGTATCGAAAAATGACCTCACTACCTTCTAGGCTGAAAATTGTTATTTCATTTATAATGAAATTTGACAAAGTATTCGGAGCATCTGAACGATCCACAGTATTTATTTCAACAGTTATCTTTTGGTTCGTTTATTAGCAACATTGTAAATAGTTCATAAATAAGTGTTCCTCCGTAACTTACCTTACATTTCTGCTCGTTCAGCGAACAGCAAGTTTCTTAAAAAGATTAATAATTCATTGTTTCCATAAATATTCTAGAACTGTATTTTGCATGCAGTTTTACGTGGTACATCGCAAAATGATGAAACAACATTTCTAAATCGAATAATAAACGTGCCAAAAACAAAGCGAACATATAATTTTATCCAGCACCGTGTTTTCCACATTTCTATCTTCCCGATAGGTATTCACTGCGCTCCGTTAACAGCACTAAACCGAATGGCAATCGATCGAAAGCAGATTGCGATCATTCGTGAAATGATGAAACGGAGGAAGTTAGATAATTTATACATCGAAAGTTCGTGGCAAAGTATTAAAGTGTGAAATATTAACGAGTCCTATCGTAGCATGCGTGCATTGCGCGACAACTATGCATCGAAGGCTCGGAGGTATTATTTTTTCTGCCCACAACTCTATACCAGGGACTGCTCCTGAATATCGAAAAACCTTGGGTGCATATTTGATCAGGTTTTAGCTTATTTGCAGTCGATTGCTTATGGAGGAAACACGGACAGGCGAGCTACTTGCGTCGATAAATATTTGATCGAACCATTCGCGATACTTCCACTGCACCTATTTCTACAATGCTTACTGCACCATCATCGTCGTATACTCAAACTGTTGCAGTTCCCGTGTTCCACTGTCAGTTCTCACGCAATCAATTATGCGTTCTTGTGCATACCATTCTCGTAATCGTGCATTGAAATATTCAGGATCTCGGAATCTACAATACGCGTATCCCCGTCTATAAGTATCCGGACATGTAACAAGCATCGAAGATGGGCAAAAAGTAATCCGATTGATGGCTCAACAAACGTAACTAATGAGAAATCGTATTAATAATCGACGATTATGATTAACAACTAACACAGCTATTATGTTCAAGCAATATTTGAAGTAATAGAAACAAATGTATTATATATAATCCTGTGCGCTAGCACTATTGAACGCAAGTAATCATTAATCATTAATAATCATTAATCACGAAATCATTACCATCTTGATTATGATTAATTTAGAAATTTTATATTATACAAGATGTACACACTATAATTGCCCAGTACGTATTCGGAAACGATTAAAGAAGAAAATTTTCATTATTCTTTATAACGAATATAGTCAACATTTCATCATGGATTTACTTTCCCGAAATGGAAATTAATATTTTTGCTTCCGATTTCAAATGTTATGGAAACTTATGCACTTCCTACTGCTGCTTCTCCTCCCTGCTGCTACTTTTCTTTTCCGTTGCGGCTACTTTTCTCCTACCTTTGTTAGTCCAACCAACTTCGAAATAAATTTTTAGGCCAGTTTTAAGACAGATGTATCCAATGCGCAAGAAACGGCGACACCGCAGGAGCAGGCGAGTACTACATTTTGGCTTCAGTTCGGGTCAGAAATTTTTCTCGGGTTTGGATCGTGTCCCGAAAATTTGTGAGACTCGAATACCAGCAAAAATTTTGTACAAGCATTCCGGAATATTTACTTTTGGGACCTTAACAACAGATCTAGGACAGACTTAGGGCAGTTCTAGAACACCTTCGGGGAACATTTACGGCAGCTTTAGGGAAGTATTAGGGCAGTTTTGGGGCAGTTTTGGGGCAGTTTCGAGGCAATTTTGGGGCAGTTTTGGGGTAGTTTTGGGGCAGTTTTGAGGCAGTTTTGGGGCAGTTTTGGGGTAGTTTTTTTTTTCGTGGAGGAAATCTGCTTTCCAGACACCCTCAGCCTGTCCGGAGGGACTGACTGAGGGTAGTGTGGGGTTCCTGTCCGTTCATATTGTAACCCCCACCCCCGGTCTTGTAGGCTAATCGCGACCGAGGGCGAGGTGGGGGGATAAACTTCACCCCCCTACAGAGTACCCACTAAAACCTCCACGGCGACCTTCGGACGCTGCGCCGTCATCTGGCGATTTTCGGGGGAGCCACGGGGACTCTTGAAGAAAACTACCGCGGCTCCCCCTCGCCTGGCCGGCCGTCTCACCTTTGACGGCCGGCCGCGTCCCGGGGGGGAGTGTTTGACTTACTCCCCCCAATACCTCCGCGGTGCAGGGAGGTCTCGCCCTACACCCCACCACTCGGCGGACGTCTACAGAGTACCCAGGGCCCCCGCCCTGGGCATCACGGCCGCCCGAGGGGTGACATTCGTCTCGTCACCCCTCTCTCTCGTTACAGTGGGGGATGGTACTCCCCCACTTCTCACGCCAGGTGGCGGGGTTCTTACTAAGAAGCAAGTTGTCCCCGCTGCCTGCTCCACTTCATCTTGATGTGACCTTGAGATGACCTTGGCGAGTCCTTGACGTGATTTTTTCGCTCCATAATGTCTCAGTGTAAGCGATAATTTAGGGCAGTAACAGAGTAACTTTCGGCCAGTTTTAGGGGTGTATTAGTGTAGTTTTAGAGCTATTCTGGTGTACTTTCAGAACATTTCGGTTAGTGTGGGGGCAGTCTTAGAGTATTCTAAGGGTAACTTTGCGACATTCTTACAGTAGATTTAGGGCAGTTTCAGAGTAGTTTTTGAGCAGTTTTAGGGTACTACTGACGCACTTTTAGGGTAGTTCTGGGGCAGTTTTGGGTAGTTTTGGGGAAGCTTTAGGGTAGCTTTAGGGCATTTTTAGGATACTTTGAGGGCACTTGTAGGGATGTTTTGGTTTAGTTTTAGGGCTGTATTAGAGTAGTTTGAGGGCACTTTTAGGGTAGTTTTATGGCTCTTTTATAGTAGTTTCAGGGTAATTTTCGGGTAGTTTTAGGACACCCTAAAACAGCCCTAAAACTACCCCAAAACTAACCCAAAACTACCCCAAAACTACCCCAAAACTACCCTAAAACTGCCCCAAAACTACCCTAAAACTGCCCCAAAACTGGCCTAAAACTGCCCTAAAGCTGCCTTAAATGTATTCCGAAGGTGTCCTAAAACTGCCCTAAGTCTGTCCTAGATCTGTTGTTAAGGTTCCAAAACTAAATATTCCGGAATGCTTGTACAAAATTTTTGCTGGTACTCGAGTCTCACAAATTTTTAGGACACGACCCAAACCCGAGTAAAATTTCTGCCCGAACTGAAGCCGAAATGTGGAGTATTCGCTCGCTCCTGCAAATAACTTATAAAATATTTGTTGTACGAACAATTCTTTCACATAGAAATTGTACGGCTTTCAGTAGTACATGCAATATTCTAGTCAGTTTTATATTATTTTGCTATTTTATCAAGATCATCTTTAATTTTTCAAATGGGATCTAAGATATTATAGTTACTGATACATTAACAAAATAAGCTTTCCCTTATGCTGTGTTCGAACTGCTGCCCGTGTCAATGAATACAATTACGTAATCTTATTATTAGACAACGAAAAACATTGTTGAGTAAATCGCGCCGAAATCAGTGCTCGTTACCGTTGTCTTGTTAACTTGTTCGATGCAGAGCGTGCAAGCAGATGAAACAGAAGGCTGACATTGTCTTAAAGTAAAAGTTCACGAACGCCAGACTTTCACCGCTTATTTCCGTCACCAGTGAGGAAAGAAAGAAAGTGCCGAGACTTCTCTAATAAACGTTATTAATGATTGTGCGTGGATCGCCGTCAGAATAGGAGAAAAGCAAGGAGACAGTTGTTAACCCTCGGTTTGATGCACATGAATGACAACGAGCAGGCTTCACGGTTTGTCGAGAGAGCAAACCGCCTTATAAAAATGACCGAACTCGTCAACCACGGCGTCATTTTGTTCTCTCGCGTACAGGACGCACCCTTGCAACAAAGGATCTCTAGTCCGTATTTGTACTCGGTCTGGAAACGTTATCGATCCCTCTATAATACAAATTTAACATCGGCACGCGCAAGATTCTTTCCAAAGTCTAGCTTGGTTGAGAAGAATGACGGTAAACACGAAGTTTATAATAATTATGGCGTTAGTGACTTACAGTGTTCTTGGACGGACTACAGACAGCAAGTATGACCTTTTCAAGGAGACCTATAACAAGAAACACAGTGGCTCTATGCTGATGGAAATCGCGAAAGAGCTTGTGCAGAGGTCTTCGAGTACCAGTCAAGTAAGTGTTGTGATGTACACTCGCTGCGGAAAATATGTGCAATAAAGGAACAGTGTTTCAACAACAAATGCATGTGATCTATAATGAAAACATTCGCAATTACGAAAACACCGGAACAAAAAATTTTGACGTCAACTAATAGACTAACTAGTAAACTACGGATTTTTCTGCTATTATACCACGTGCTAAGTAAAATACGGGGATACACGTGTGTTAACAATAATTAATGGTATTTTACCTTTGATTTTGCTTCAACCTACTGTCTATTATGCTGTAGTCACGACGAGCAAGACTACAGAGGGCTGCAAATATGTATTAGTAGAATATCGGTGCGAGTCAGAAATGACTCCGGCGCAGGAGATCGCGCTTCAGGAATCGGAGGGCTAACTCTCAACAAGATAAATCTTTCTGTCATATTAATTTTCGTAAAATAATCTATAAAGATCGAACATCGCGTAAAGTTCCGTAGTTTAGCGATTAGCTAAATTCGTGGTTCCGATTGTATTAGCGATTCTAGAGAGAACGAAATTCTTCGGAGAAGTGCTAATGGCTACTATTAATTTCTGAAACACTTTTGCTGTCCAATAGGTACTGAATCTAAATCTGTCAAACCTACTGCTTCTGTTGCTGCTGAAAGCGGTAGTATTCGGTGCTGGATACTTGGGAAACAATGGCCACAAAGGACGCGAGCTCGAAGAAGGTTCTTATTACCGGAAACAATACGTAACCCGCGGACATTTGTGTAAATTCACGGTTGCATCGAATGATTAACGAAATTGCGAATTAAACAGTAATTTATTCATTTCTACGCGTCTATCTTACAGTCGCGAAAACAATTTGCAAATGTTTCTAGTGTTGTTCCAATTTGTAGCATTTTCGATGAAAGAATGTCTTCATTTTTCCTACTTACTATACCATGTAAAAACATGTTTAAAAAAATAAGTGACGAATTGTAAAAGTAGAGAATAGAAGCTTTAAGACCAGTTCAGGTTTATTGTTATACGAAGCTTTTCTATGACGTTATAATAATATATTAAAGGAGCCATTATACTTGTCATAATCAGGTGACAGAATCAGTGTCATAATTGAATAATTTCTTTTGCAGAAAGCGTTGTGTCCGAAGGAGAAGTAGCTTTGGCTCTAGGTTATTTGATGGGTGACACTTGTTTGTATAGAGCAGCCTGCGAAGATCCGCACGTTGCGAAGGAATACCTTGGAGCGGCAGAAATGCTTATCGAAACTGTAAAACTCCTGCCACAGTGAGTGATCTCTACATTAACGGAAACGTTACTCTCTATTCACTTTTGTATCAGTTTACAATAATTTACATAACTCGAAATTAAAACATGTCAATCTGTAGATGTAAATTCAGAGCTCGGAACGAGCGATCACGCAACATCGATGCGGCGAGGGCTACGTCTTTTGACTCACTGCGCCAAAGGCGCGTACCTCTAACGGATTAACAATAATAATACAACATGGGTGATGTGGAAATTTATCGATACGAGCATCGCCGAAGGGAGCAACGCGATGAGCGAAACACCGCGACGGTAATCGGGAGGAATAGTTCTTACGGCATCAATGTTGCGTGCACTGTCGTTCCGAGCTCTAAATGTAGATCAACAATGTGCTCACATTTTAAGAAGATCGAATATGTGACGTAGAAATTAAAAATCTCAATGCATGGGATAATGGAGCTGGTTACTATGAGTTGGTCGACTAATTGCTGTGCCTTTGTGTACGAACATATATTAAAAAGTTAACGAAATAAAACACTAAGAAAATTGAATATGTCTTATAAATATAAAGTTAATCAAGCTTCAAAATAAACCAAAGACACAGCAATTGGTCAATCCTCGGTAACCGACTCCACTGTCCTAACCTCCTCGAATGCGACAAAGAAACAACAGTATGAGAATCTTTTGGCACAATGTGGCTACAGATGAAATTAGTTTAAAAAGAAAATAACTTACTAGTTCGAGTGTACACTCAGCTATAGAGGGTTAAATAGTAGAGAATCGTATTCGTATGGGTCATGTATTATGTTGCAGAGTTCCCTCCATAGAAGGCAAGTACGAAAAAACAATGATGGAATTCCGGAAGGCGATTGAGCACGGTATCACGGACGGTTGCCCGCCTGAATATACTTGTAAAAAAGATAACATCAGAAACTTTCTGAAGGAAGAATGAAAACGGAGTAAACTGTGATGAACATTCGCGAGTACGGAGACGATTAACCCTCTTAGTACCGGCGAAAAGAACGTACCTAAGCGGCGAATTTGTAGAGGTTTGCGAAAATGCTCGTAAAAACGAAAGTAGAAGTGATATCTACAAAATATAAAAAGCAGCATATTCGGAAATAAAGGGAGAATAAAACGATACGAATTGTGTTTCATTATTTGTTGAAAATCATAAGAACAACATAAACATAACAACAAGACATAACAAAAATCGTACAAAAGTGATTTCTCTTTTTCAAATGGTAATTGCACATAAAAATGTCATCATTTGGTCATAGCTCTATATACATCATTTAGTATAATGTATAGACACTGCATTTTGCAATCATTTGCAATACAATAGCAGAAGTCGGATAACAAAACGGAAGGATAACGCTATGATCCCGGGTCCCGTTTCTATCTTATCGCTCTAACATATACAGACCCGCGGCACTAATCAGCATAAAATATAACAAAAAGTTAAGTCTAATAACCATTTTTCACAACCATATCGTCGTTCGGTACTAAGAGGGTTAAATGAAAAATGACTATTTAAATGAATAAATTATTATCAGAATATATCTTCCCTCGTCAAGGTTATGTCAAGGTTATGTCGAATAAATTATTATCAGAATATATCATCCCTCGTCAGCTGGAGGATTGAATAAAAAATAATTTCCGTTTACATCATCCTTCATGTTGGCGTAAATTATTAAATTACATTCGCAATAACTATCAGAGTTAACCGTTACTGTTCTGTTTATCCATATTCGTTGTTATTGTTAATTCTGAAATTTTGTATGAGTCGAATAGTAATCATGCGAATCAAGATGGTTTGATTACGTATTGTTTTCTAGTAAATTACAAGAGCAATTTTTATATAATATTATTTATAATATCAGATAATGTATCGTAATATATAGTAATTACTTTACTCTATGATGGAATGGTTATCTACGATGACAATAGTAACAAATGAGCCCGACAGGGACAAGCAACAGCCGTGGTTGTTAACTATCTTAATTCGTTTATATAAGTTTCATGATAACATAAGGTCGAGAGAAATGATTGATAAAGTGTATGGAAAATTGGAAAGAAATACACATTTTTACAATTAAAAGTAAAGAATGTTATTAATTTTGAAATTTATCATCGAAGTCGAACATACATATGTATCGAAAATATTTAACTATAATTCCGGATAAGTGTTACATTGTTCACAGAGGAGTGCGGATCCATTAATTGCACAGCTGTCTAATTCCTGAAAGCAGACGATAGATTGGAACTCGTTAATATGTGAATAATTTTGTAGTTGCATCAAAATCTTCAAAAAATTACGTACCGGCAAACGCATGTATTTTTCCTGCAACTACCCCCTGATTTGCCCATCATTATACAATGACCACTGCAACATACGTTTCCACACAACTGACAACTGATTAATGGCTGAACGGCCGGTGAATCCACGAGTTCTTCACTAACATCGTATGCTGCTTGATCTGAAAATATTTTTAAGCGTTAACGAAGGTCTAAGCTCCATCGTCGTGCTAAATGTCGTTTCAACGAAAAAGCTATATATCTGCTATACCGATTTTTCAGCACCTAATTAAAGCAAATTAACCAAATATTGGGTCGAGCAATCAGTTCGTTCCGTTTATATGAAATCTATATTATTTATAAAATATTATTATTTATAAAATAAATTTATTATTATTTATAAAATATTTATAAAATATAAACGCTGCTAATATGAAACAGAACGAACTTTCGGCGCAATGCAGTAGCCTCACGATTCGGTTAGAAATGTAAAATAGTTGAACACATTTTATATATTAATTTTTTTAAAATGACTAAAGTAAGTCCCTCTTTCGATACTCGAACGCTAAAGGTTCGAATTTCAAATACCCCATTGTTAGGTGAATTCAGAGAAAGAAATTCCTCATTAAACGAAAGAAAAAACTGTTGAAAGCAAGTGAGAAAAGCGTGTTAGTTGTTGAATTTGTTTAAAACAAGTAAAGAAGAAAACAGCTGTAACAGATTATTTATGGAGAAATTGAGAAAATCGTTATTTGTCAAATGGTTTTTCAAAGTATTGCGAAGAACTGTTAATAATTTTGTTGGCATTAGTAGCAATAGTATTATTATAGCAACGATAAAAATAATTATAAATATAGTATAATTGGTAGTATTTAATTATAAGTATGGTATAAAAATAATTATAAATATAGTATAATTGGCAGTATTTAATTATAAGTATGGTATAAAAATAATTATAAATATAGTATAATTCGTAGAAGTCAATTAACCTTCAGTCTCCTCGACGGAGGCAGACATCGCTGCAGCCACAGCCAAACAAACGACACCGAGGAAAACGAAAAGCTTCATGTTGTAGAAGTCCCTGAGTTGTCCGTTCAGTACATCGACTTCTACCTACATCGTGGTCTTTATATACATCAGAAATGTATCCTCATCCTACCACCACTACAGGTCATGAAGGGAGACATGTACATTGCAATCAAATACACTGATTTTGATAAATGAATGCGATAAGTGAATGATACTTCTTGGAAACATTGCTGATACGTAGTTTTCTTATCAGTTGCCGTCCGCGTCGAAAAGGTGAAAATGTTCATCATTTTTTTATTTCTCTATACAAGGGCCAATCAAATAGGTATAAACCGAGTTCATTCTGCACTTTTGTATTTCAGCAAAATCATCTAAACGCGTGCACGAATTATTTTTCCACGATATCTTATCTATCTGTGTTCCTATAGATTTTACATAGTTGTCCACAGAAAACTTACAGAAAATTCTACAGAAAATAGATTGTTGAAGTTTGGTTAACATTTGAATGGTCCTCGTACCTTAGCTTATAACTATATATATATATCGTTCGTCCAATCAGTTGCATTGAGACAGGAAAATTGCAATTCTGATTTTATCTTATTTCTATATACATATTTATTCATTCAGGCTTTGCAATAATATTATGAGTAATTCCGAAACGATTAACATTGTACCTTCGCGTGAAAGCGTTTATTTTCCTGGAAGGATAAATATACAGGGTATCCTGTAATTGCAAAAGATATATATATATATATATATATATATATTGCAATATATATATATATATATATATATATATATATATATATATATCTTTTGCAATTACAGGATACCCTGTATATTTATCCTTCCAGGAAAATAAACGCTTTCACGCGAAGGTACAATGTTAATCGTTTCGGAATTACTCATAATATTATTGCAAAGCCTGAATGAATAAATATGTATATAGAAATAAGATAAAATCAGAATTGCAATTTTCCTGTCTCAATGCAACTGATTGGACGAACTGAAAATTACCTCTAATGTCAATAGATTACTTTTATACATTCATATTTTTTCGGAACAGAACCATTAGGAGTACTAATATATTGTTATAATTAATATATGAAACAGTATCTAATTGAATTATTATAATTAACGTATATGATGTTAATATATTATTGTAATTAATACATAAAATATAAATATATTAATATAATAAATTAATATCATGGTATAATAAATTAATATTAATTTTATCAAAAAAATACAAGACATTGTTTTTAGAGAACAAGAGTGTTCGTAATTCGAATTATGATCAACATCTAATCACTGGTTTTACGTTACACTTTCAATATGCTCTTCCCTAAAATTAATCCCTTGCCGCATCATTATCTTCCTATTTATGGTGACTAGAATGTCTTCGATTATCATAATTTCTTGGTAAAGAAGAAAATTTGTATTTGTCGTATGCCTACATTTCCTTGAATATTTATACATGTGGAAAAGGAAACGGAATTTTATACGAAATTGAAGGAACATTACATTCATACTGAATTGGTTATTACAATAAGTCTCCTTGACGAGTTATACTCGTGAAAGTACGGCAAGGGATTAATAATGTTGCTGGATTCTCTTCTGTTCGTTCACCAAACAATTATAAATAAATGCAAGTGTGAAATATATTATTAAAAAAAAGGCAGGCATAACAACAATTGGATTTAATAGGAGAAATAAAAAAAGAACGTGCATTGTATGTTCAGTGTGTCCTTGAACTAGAATGACACATATATCGCAAGACGCGTATATCGTTTCGATAAAGAAATGGACGCGTACGATAGTGTTTCTGAAAGAGAAAGATAGAACGAAGAATCAATACCTTTCGAAACAGTTAAGATATAGATTAACTAACCATGATTAACCTCTCGTGAAAATGACGATTGGCATACTTGAATCAAACTTTGTTCTACGTACACTTGCCGACAGAAGCTAAGAAAATTTCCACGTCGTTAATGGTTAACACGTTGAGCGTCACGTGTTACTAGACTTTCCGTTTAGGCCGCGTCAACCACCGGTGATTGACACTAACTTTTCATTCAGGCCGCGTCAAAAATGACGGTGTAAAATATGATATAAAACTAAAAAATTTACATTGTTTTAAGAATTACTGAAAATTTAATTTAAAACTTAATTTGTATTTATAGCTATACCGTAATACCAGCGCTTCTAAGCAGCGCGCGTGGTCTGACGGAGATTTCCTTAAGAATTCGCGTGGCGCTCAACGTGTTAAGTAAAATTTGATATTTTAATAAGTATACATCTTATTAAATTGAAAGTACATATTACAGTCAAGCACATAACACATTGTTTTTTATTACAATATTGTCTTGTTTAGAACATATGATAAATAACAAGAATAACCAAAATAAAGAAAAATAAAAAAATACAAAAGTAAAATAAAAATTACAAATTAACAAATTATAAAAAAATAAGATTAATATTTTTATTAATGCAATGCAAATTCTTATCCTATGTTAAGAAGGTTCACTATACCCAAGGTGTAAGTTCACGTCTATTAAAAACTACAATACCAGACAAAATCGTTTAATTTCATTTATTTTGTTTCTTTGCAACAGGGCCAAAACGACACGCAACATCGATGCCGCGAGGGCTATGCCTCCTGCCCGACTACCGCCGCAGCGTCCCGCTCCCAGCGTTGCTTCCATCGACTCACAGCACCTCTTGCGCGTATCGTAGTAACTATTCGTGGCGCATAAGGGGACTTGTATGAATATCAGGTGTCCCAAAAATGTCTAACAAT
>CM052148.1:9997022-10010415 GCA_028455555.1 Augochlorella aurata | reverse complement strand
AATGTGCATTTATCACGAGATTATATTCTGATAAAGAAATAGGCGCGTACGATAGTGTTTCCAAAAGAGGAAGATAGAACGAAGAATCAATACCTTTCGATACAGTTAAGATATAGATTAACCATGATTAACCTCTCGTGAAAATGACGATTGGCATACTTTGTTCTACGTACACTTGCCGACAGAAGCTAAGAAAATTTCCACGTCGTTAATGGTTAAGTAAAATTTGATATTTTAATAAGTATACATCTTATTAAACTGAAAGTACATATTACAGTCAAGCATATAACAAATTGTTTTTTATTACAATATTGCCTTGTTTAAAGCATATGATAAATAACAAGAATAACCAAAATAAAGAAAAATAGAACAATACAAAAGTGAAATAAGAATTACAAATTAACAAATTATAAAAGAATGAGATTAATATTTTCGTTAACACAATACAAATTTGTATCCTGGTTTACTACATCCAAGAAATAAGCGAATTAACAAATTCGATACCAGACAAAATCGTTTAATTTCATTTATTCTGTTTGTTTATAATCTATAGTATGCGTAATACTTACGCGTCTATAAATTCATACGATACGTAGGGAAGTTGATAATATAACATAAACAAATCATTAAAATAATGTAATATAGCGTATAAAAAATATTTTTATGTACATGTCTGAGTTTAAAGGCTAGCAACAGGTATACATATAGATATTATATCAACATCTTTCAAGACCTTAGTATAGTGGAATTTCTAACACGAACAGTAAAAATTTTCTTATTTCCCATAAATTCTGTAAATCGTTACGACTTCCGTTTTCAAATAGTCAACTAACCTTCAGCTTTTTCAGCGGGAATCGCCATAACTGCGGCTGCAGCTAAACAGAAAAGAGCGAAGAAAAGTGTGGTCTTCATGTTGCACGAGTTTGACTGTAATCTGCGAACTGATTAATTTTTCACTCGGCAAAACTTCTTTATATACCCACTGTGTTTACGTTTCGATCGTGGGTGGAGAATTTTTATGTAATATCAAGATCTGCAAATTACTTTCCCAGTGACGCACGTGTGTTTTCGAAGGATAAAATCAGATTTCTTTATCTATAATTCGTTGACGGATATAGTTTTATCGCGTATTAAAATCGATTTATGATATTTAATCAATTGATCCATCTCGCGTGTACTACACATTTTATAAATAACATACGATTACGTGTCGTTGAAACTAGGATTAGACATATATCCCGTAATTCTGGAATAATCACGTGAACTTTCATTGCTACTCGGAATGAGCATTCACTGATCATTTAAGAATACCTTCTCGAACCTTTCGAGTCTCTCAATTTTTATTTATAAACACTTGAGAAAACCTACCGTATTGAACTATGAAAATTGCATAACTTATTTCAGAAACTTATATTCGTATGTATGCACTTCTTTCGAAATCTGATTGGAATATATCTAGCGGTGAGATTACAACAGCTATTAAGGGCAATATCAGAGTCTGCATTTAAAATTTCGCATTACTTTATTTGCTTCAGCTTCGTCATCGAGAAATATAGTATACTTGGTTTACAACTTGGTGCTCAAAGCGAAACAAAGAAGTCCCTTTGTTCCCAAGTTCTGCGGCCAATGGCGGAAGAAGGTAGATCGTACACAGTAGATTTTTGGAAGTTAAATTTTGTTTATTCAAAGTATGTGTATATCCGTGTTAAGTACATCGCCGTGTTGTCGCGCGTAACTTTAATGGAATTTTTTTATGCACGCGTGTTTATTGTGAGGTAAAAACCGGACCGTGTATATCGCTGTTTTTCGCAGAACGTTATCATTCTTTGTCATGTTGCGCAGGAAACTTCCATCGAGGCTCGGCGGTCACAGGAAGAGTTCGAATTAACCGAAACGCTTGTCCCACAGCTCTTTGAAGGTGGTCCTGTAAAAAGACAAATATGAGAATCACCTGCAATTGATTGATGCGCAAAGGTTTAGCGCGAGATACATAGCCCGTGTCAATAGTAGTGGTAGATGCATCAGATAATTGAGAACACTAATCTATCGAAGGCTAATTGCAGACGCAACTTCGTGACACACTTCGAACTTCTGTAGTCAGGCTACAGATCTTTACGCGAAATATGGAGGGAGGGGGGCGGGATCCGACATTTCGAGTTTGAGTATCTTTTGGGTCCCGAAATGAATATTTACAGTAAATATTCTTTTTAATTGTCCTGCGGCTTGGAAACAAAAATGGACAACTTTGGAAGAGGAGATACGACGACTCTTCATTAAGAAAGGATTAAGAAAGGATGGCTTATCAAAATAAAACGTTTCATCTACTGTATACATATATCCTACTGAAAATGCTATTCCATTTGAATTTTGAAGAATCTATTATTTGAAATAGTGATTGAAATATTTTCTCTATCGTCAAATAGCTAACAGAAATGTTGGTGTGCGCGACTAATCTGGCTACGTAGACGCTAACATGGAACAGAAAATATACATATACAATCAGACAACTGTTCCACTTCCTAATTCGCAAGAGTGTATAAACTAATAAATTAATATCTGCGCAAAGTTCAAGAACCGTTCTGCTACCAAATCGTGCTACCAATCGATCGGTAGATGGTTAAATCGATATTCGCTGGATTACATCAGAACACAGCCGTTCCGGCTTAAAATCGCGCCCGAATCAAATGTAAGGTATGATAAGTTATTTTGGGAAATTGCGTACTTGCGACAGAGGCAGATTCCATTTTCGCAGCGTCCACCAGCTTTGCCCATGCTGAGACAATTGGCAGCGCAAGCACTGTGCTCGGCTACTCCCTTGAACGAGAGGAGATCGCAGGTCACTCTTCTCTGCCTGACAGCACGTTCTTCTACCATTCCGGAGAATTCGAGCGGCTCGTAGTCTCCCTCTTGAATTTGTCAAGCATTTTATTCGTTAATTATTCGAGCGCGGATCTTTATGCTTATTTATTATGATTTACCATATCCTTAAGGGGATGCTTGAAGTAAACCGTAAAAATAAGACTGAATTTCAGCAATTATTTGACAACGTAAAATATTCATGAAACTTTCCGTCAATTTCCATATATATTCTTCAACATTTCAAGATTAAATTAAGACTTAGAAAGGATCAAAATTTTTTTATTTCTGGATGTAGACGTGTTTAATGGAGGCCAGCGTCATACTGCGTACGTTGCTCAAAATAGACCTCACCGTCGCCAACAATGGAAAATATAACATTACTATTTTAATTTTCAAATTGTACTATAAAATAAGAAATAAATGAAATATTATTTTTAAAATATTTTCCTATTTTCCAAATTTTTCGAAATAATGTACAAATCAGCAATTTTAACTGCCAATGATCAGAAAAGCCGTCGCGACCTCGCGATCCGTTTATGAAACGTTTATTAAATGAATTGTGTGGAAGAATAATATTATATATTATATAATAATATAATAATAAATATTATATGCAACTGTTTGAGAAGATGAAACTATATTTACAGTGGAATAGAACAAATTCAATTACCGACAGGGATGGCCGTGACAGCGGCAGCAGCCACAAGCACAAAAGCAGCAAGAACGTAGAATTTCACCATTTTGGTACCAGGCAGGCTTTCCTTCTACTTTGAAGTGAAGCTGGAAGACTGATGATGGATGCGAAGACTGGATCACTTTATATACAATATTCTTCTCTCGATATAGCGTACGGGTAATTCCCGCCTCATATATGTACATACACAATTGATACGGAAGAGAAAATAAAGAAATAAAGCGATTAGCATGTATACTCAGTTGTATCTTATGGTGCAGCAGACACCAGGATGTATAAAATTCCCCGTTCTTCCCCGTTCTTCTTTGATACATTTGTCTCCGGTTTTCCCGTCAGTTCTACGATATCTTTAAACAGTCGTTATCTGTCCGCTATACTATAGTATAGAATTCATTCAATGTTAGCGTTCGATATTAACAGTTTTGAAAAACTAAAAACTCTAGTGCCAAGCTTGCCAAACCCTATTCAAGATGTTAACAATTATTTATTTATCCAATACCTGCCTGTACTTCCTATACAACAAAGCTATTTACTCAAAGCTTATTATTTAATACTTTATTTAAAGAAAATAATATTATAATAATTATTATAATATTATTATAATAATTAATAATATTATATTTTTTATTGTTATTATTATAATAATTAATAATATTATATTTTTATTATTATTGTTATTATTATCGTACATGTTTACTTCAGCCTTGCAACCATGAGATTTGAATTTTGTTTACAATTTGCCAGTCTTGTGCAATATATTTCTATTTGTTATTCGGTAGAAACAAATAGCAAATATACTGTTCCTGTTGGTGAAAATTTGTTGCTGAAAAATTGGTTGCAATTTGTTCGATAAAATATTGAAGAAAAATAAGTGACAGTAATACAGTCACTGAACATTTTTCTTTTAATTTTAAATTAGCATGTGTGACAGAATACAATGGAAAACACGTTTCCATCTCCCGCACAAACAGGACGTAAGTGAGATCGAGTAGCTAACAGATAACCCGGCAGATAACCGAAATAGGTGCTGACATCGTCTTCAGATTTCCCGTCATACGACAAATGTTTCTTGATTTCTTTCTGACCAGAAACTCAACACCAGCACCTTGTGTCGTAACTGAAAATTACACTAAGCCATGTGTCAATAATAATTAATCAATTCACATCAGTTCTGCTTATTATTTCATACGCAGTGGTCACGCAACCGTGGTCGATAGTGCTACTTCGATGGGTATGCTAATAATATAAAAATTGTGTTCACTATGTATAAAGTGCAGAATGTTTCACTTTGTTGTAAATAACTGTGTACATTGTTATAAAGAATGCTCGTAAACTTGATAAACAATAGAACAATAATAAGGGTTTTAATTATCTTTTTTGCAACTTTTAGCAGATCAAGCCGTGCACAGATATTTGAATAAAATTGAATTACTCATAATCGAACTGTTCACTTAAGTCGATATTATAGAAAATAATTTCAGTGTTCGAAACCATGAGGACATAACATTAAAAAATGTATATTGTGCCGTATAAATAATTGTCTGCATCAATTGCAAGTTGTAACGAATATGAATACCATTGAACTGAAATCTTTTCACAGCCTAACAAATTCTCGCTGATTATCATTTATTGTTACAAATTTAGTACACGTAATTATTGCATAGTATTATACATATAAAAATTAATAAACGAATAAGCGTAATAAAAAGCGAGCTACAGAATTTAATATAAATTCAAGCTTTGAATAATATTCATTATTATTGCTATCATTATATCAATATATTTCAGAAAATCTGAGAATATCACAAATGTGTAATAAATGTGTAACACATTTTTAAATTTTACTCACCGATCTTGATAATTTTATATCTTTAATAATCTTATCTTGATTATTGCTAATTTATCAAGAGTTGATTATTGCTAATTTCTACCCTTTCGTTGTAACCCTTCGATGTTGTTTAAAGAAATCATTTTTAAATTATCTATTACTCAGAATGTAAGAATAAACTGTTAAGTACATAACTAAATGACAAAAGTAATTAAACTAATTCTGCTATATTGTTTTTAAAACATTTCATTTCATCTAATTCTTCTTATAGAGACTTTTATTCACGTAAGGTAACATTAAATATCATTTTTATTATCCAATGCTTCCTCTGTATGTTATACTACAGTAAAAAACTGTAAGTATAGTTTATTTGGGAAGTTTCGAACGATATAACTATTTATTTCACATTTGATGAAAACTAGAATAAACATTCTATAGCCTTTAATTTTTCTCAATAATAAAAAATAAATGATATTCTTAATTCTTCTATCCTTCCTTTGTTGATAAACTTGTAGAATTCGAAGAACTACATAATTGGAAATAAGGTACGTTATCTAAGGATTAAATAAAATCAGATGGAGTAAATTGGAATTTGATTAAAATTTTGAAAACCAGCTACGCTCTATGAATTACAATTGCTGCTAACGAAAATAATAATTTTATTTATTTGTGTAAAATATTAACAAAATACATGGTGTATACGAGCAACTCGTTAAATTAAACAGCGATAATTACAGAGGTGGAGATCTAGCGACAATGGGGTACAAAAGAAGAGGTGAGGTAATGTATCTGTTCACAAGCTGGCCGTCTTGCCGAAAACACTGAGCCTCATCCCGGCCTTGCGAAGACCCTCGGTTAGTCTTCTACCAAGATCAACGTCCACCTCGGAGAAGTTCTTCACTGCTCTCTCTGCGATGAAGATGGACGCGTTGCGGAGGCTGCTCACCATGTTGTTCACCAGCCTGGTCTTAGCCTCGGAGTCGAGGACTTCTCTCCAGAAAATGGTCGCCTGGCCAAAATCGTCCTCGTTCTCAGGTTCGTAGCGGTCCACGTCTCCGCTAACGCTGAATCGTGGCGAGCGGACTGCCGGACATTCTTTTGGTCCATTGAAGCTGTTCGGATAGTAATTTGGTGCACCGCCTTGGTTATACAGTGGCATCAGACCATCACGTTGGTAGTTCATCGCCGAAATTGCCTAGAAAATGACAAATTCAGTTATTTCTATTCGAAGTCGACATTGAGGGCAGTAGACAGTTTTGGAGTCAAGAATTTTATATTATAATAATTGAAATTTGAATCTATAAGTACAACAATTTTGCATCAAGTGAGCGAGAAATACAAAATGATAGGGATATATGAATTGATGCAGACAAGATTATAGGAAACAAGCATAATGGAAGATACATTGCAAATTCTTATCTTCTTTTTAAGAAAGTTCATAGGTCATTAACACTCTACTGAAGAATTAAAGTTTTTCGTAAGTCCTTGTACTTCTATTATTTTGCATCAAGATGCACAGTCTACTTATGACAGAAGTTGAGAAATTACTTTGTATGGACAGTTGACAGGCAACTGGAGATGATTAGGTCCAAGACGATGCCTGTGAGTGTCTCCGTAAGCAAACAGACGACCTTGCAGCATCTTGTCAGGGCTCGGTTCAATGCCAGGTACCATGTGAGCCGGGTCAAAGGCCAGTTGCTCCACGTCAGCAAAGTAATTCTCAGGATTCCGATCCAGCACTAGCTTACCGACGGGGATGAGCGGGAATTCCTTGTGTGGCCATACCTATTGAATTTGAAACAAAGAATTTTTGTATTATTCTACTCTGACGTCAATCTATTCAAATATAAAATAACACTTTTAGTTAAAATGCAAATACAAAATGTGATTGACACATTCTTCTATACTTATACAACAGGCTGAATTTAAACGGATGAAACTACTTGGCTGAAAATACATTTGGATAATTTTTGATATTTCAATTGTAATTTTGATTGACATTGACAGATTGCAATGAATATGATTGGATAACTATTGAAGTCCTATTTCTAGTACTTTTTCTTTATAATGTATCCAGTTCTGCCCACAGGCTAAACATTGATAAACATAGCTTTCGCGATATCAGAATACATCCGCCTCGGGTGAATGCCTTGTTTTTTTTTTCATTGAAACTATGGCACATAGCAAGTGCACGAAATTTAAATGCAACTGTTCCCAATAGTATCCAATTGATCCAGTTTCACGAGCGATTTGGTTGATCCCTGGTCGTTCTCAGATCATTACCTTGGTCAAGTCGAACGGGTTCCACTTGAAGGTCTTCGCCTGGCTGGCAGTCATAACTTGAATGGAGAACGTCCAGCTCGGATATCGGCCACTGGCGATCGCGTTGTAAAGGTCTCTTATAGAGTAATCAGGATCGGAAGCACTCAGTTGCGCCGCTTTCTCTGCCAGAAGGTTCTTGATACCTTGATCAGTCTGTATCAAATAACATTATGAGAAAAAAATATAATTACAAGATTTCCAGAATACAGGATAATGAATTAAATTAATGTACTTGAAACGATACATTTTTTGTTATTCGTACAAGTTTGATCTATTGACTTCGTTATTCATTTGTCTCTTACAAATTACTCGGAAGATTTTATTCTCCATAAAAATCCGTCGTCTACACTATAATATGGTTCAAAATTTATCTACTGGTAGGTTTCTAGTAGTCATTTCAAAATCGAAGACCAACCTTAAAAATTTTTAAAAATAGAATGTTTGCTATTCTCTTCCATAATCCATCAAATTATTTAGATTAATATAATGTAACAAGTTCTTTTGTAAATTACTATTTAACTCATTTGTGGTTGAAATCTGGGATATTTCCTACAACAAAGTAATACTTCATTTAACAAAAATACTTGTAGAACTATAATATCTGGAGATAATTTAGATACAGATTAATTCAACGTACGTCCCTTATCCAAAGAAGGAAATGATCGTAATTAGCGAAGTACAAAAATATCCTAAAATAATTCCTACCACAAACAGTTAAAAGAAAATTATCATGCTTATTTGAGCATAAAGATTAATCATTGGAAAGCCTCTTAATACTGGAGGCCTATTAAGAGGCTTAACAGAAAAAATAGAAATTGTCTGCACCGTTTGCAAGAAATAGAAGCGAAATAAAGAATTTTTTTTCTGTTATCATTTTAATTAGCATAAAGTAGACGATGCACCTTGTAGTGGAATTTGCAGTAGATTATCTCGTTTTCAGCGTTTACTAGTTTGAATGTGTGGGATCCATAGCCGTTCATGTGGCGATGGCCATCAGGTATACCACGATCAGAAAACAGAATCATGACTTGGTGCGTCGTCTCTGGTCTCAGAGAGATGAAGTCCCAGAACATGTCTGCATCCTGTAACAAAAATATTTTGTCGTTTAGAAAGTAGCATATCAATTAACGCTTGAAGCATAACGTCAAATACAGTATGACTCCAAAAACAAGAAACGTTGGAGATTGTTTCTTACAGCAGAAGTATTTTATAATCTTCTCATTAGTATCTCAAAATATTAATAGGATTGATATACAACAGGTAACCCTCCTATAACACGATAGATAGGTTCCTAGAAAATGCCGTGTTACGTTCCGAAAACTTATTTTCAAAAACAAATATTTTCTTTTAATTCTACATAAACAACTTACCTTTTATTAAAAATACAAATGTATGTACAACACAAAACAAAGAAAGAAAAACAAAAAATATCATTTTAATTTCACGCAACTCTAATTTAATAAAGACGAAAAAGTTAGTCTTTAACGAACCGTGGCTCGATGCAGACTGCCGACCAGCAGCATGAGATACTTTTGTTTTCAGGCCACGGAGATTAAAAGAAATAATTTCCGCAACACTGACTGAGGTAGAAATGTTTACATCTCAGTGGCAACATTGTATCTTGAAGACGGCAAGCCTCGCCGCGGCTGTAGAAGTACATACAGTGCTGTACAAGGGTTTTCGCAATTTTCTTATCGTGTTGGAGCGAAACCGTGTTATAGGATGCCGTGTTGTAGGAGGGTTCCCGCAATTTACGAATCGTGTTGAAACGAAACCGTGTTATAAGATGCTGTGTTGTAGGAGGGCTACCTGTACTACTATTGAAAAGCTATGTAATAATCACGTTTCTTTCAAACAGTTAACTAATTATGACCCCTAGATAAAATAACATACTCTTTTCAACTGAAGGAAGTTATGGAGAAAAGTTGCAATAGTATATTTTTGTAATTAGCAAATGCAGAAGAATTGGAGAATTTCAAGTGACTAAGGAAACAGTTGTCTAATCAGCTATACTGTGATCGCGCAATAATTATGTATGTGTTATGCAAGCTAATTCACTTTAACTATTGGATTGGTTTCGTAATAATCAAATAATCATGTTCACTGATCCGTATTTTGTGTAAAACACTGTGAATGCAAAAGATATTCGATTAAAAAACTAGGTAACCATACGTAAATGAGGATAACGAATCCTGAATATGATTCAATCTGGAAATTATCTTCGAAACCTAATCATACTTGCAGATTTCGAAAACTGAGATGTACGGGATAATTGAAAATTACCTTCAGATGTGTAGCCGGGTTTCTCTTTTGAGTGTGGATAAAGCTAGGGAAAAATATTGGGTCTTTGATGAAGAAGATGGGCGTGTTATTGCCAACCAAGTCCCAGACGCCCTCCTCGGTGTAAAACTTCACTGCAAAACCGCGTGGATCTCTGAAAATAGCGGTAGACAATTAAGTTGCTGGTCAAATGATGATGGATTTATCAACAGATTAAATAATTCAAGGAATAATTTCTAAAAAATGTATTCTACCTATCAAAATACAATATCAACCCTTACATGTTAATAATAATATTACAATTGATAGCAATGATTTACTTTTGGCTCACATTTACGCAAACAATGTACAAGGTTGAACACTACACTATTAGAGTGTAAAGAAATTAATAAATAAAAGAAAGTTGCCATACCAGCATCCATAAGAGACACGCAAAGTCAGAACAACTTGTTTGATGACAGGTAGAAAAAACGATTTATTATGGTCGTTTTGTAAAATTTTGCAAAGTCAAGTTCGATAAAAGAATTACAGTCTTGTATGACGTTAAAACGGAGTTCGTTGTTCATTTAGGTACAAATAGGTACCTAAATGAACTGTAATAGGTAGAAGAATCGTTGAAATCCTCTTGGTTCGTGACGAACAATGTTTGCCAATGTCGCAAGCCCTAATTGCAAACTGGCGTAAATAACGAATTGAGTCATCGGTTCAGGATAAATATCTCGCAATCCAGTGATTCATCAGAAATCATTGTTTCGGAAAAGAAACTTTTCCATTAAAAAACGACATGCTCGGTCGCGTTGCCGTTGGTTTTTCGCGTATTTCCAAGCAAGTGAATCAGCTAATTCGGAGCGGTAGAGCATCGGTGTTGACATTTCCGCGACTTTTCGTGTAATGAGCCAGATCGCACAAAGAGCCGTTGGTTTTTATCATAATATCTCGATCCTATTCGCTCCGATCGATAATGTTTTATAGAGTCTGCAATAAGTTTAGGAACTTTCGAATTTACTGATTGAAACGGTGCGGAATAACCTTCTCACGCTTTCAAGTTTTAAATGATTAACTGATAACAGTAATTCGTTAATTTATTAGAAAATAATAGAGGGCACGTTGCAAACGGTTTTTCTATTTATAATCTAAATATACCGGGTGTCCCAAAATCTCTTTTAGGTGATCTCAAAAGCCACTCGCAATCAGGAAATGAGGGGTCCTTGAGATCATTTAAAGTAACTTTTTCCGTAGCACAAATGCAATCCACGGTTTTGTTTACGGTTTTGTTCATACACGATTGTAAATTGTTATATAATAAAAAATCTTGTATCGATTATTTCGTTATTTAAAAATGTGAACCAATACGGATTCGTGTCTATTTATCACGTATTTACAAGTAACGATATACGATACTATCAAACTCTGCTTCTCTCGTTTAAAAATGCATGATGCACAGTTCGGCAAAGTTTGGTCATTATTACCTGACAGTGTCTGCTGAGCCAGACTCGCCACCAACAGTGGAGAATCTCACGGCGATGGGGGTACGTTTCCCAACACGGGAAAACACTTTCGCCCTAGTATACTTCGTGATATCATGGGTAACTTCGAAGTACCCAAAAGCACCTACGATCAAGAAAAGAAACCACAATGTAACGGTTTGTGCAAAAATGTTTACGGAGAATTTTCTGAAGATATTTTTTATTTAACACTTTGCCGGCCGCTGTCACGCTGGCGTAACTTTTGCTCGCCAACGGTTATCGGCAGGCGTCACGTACGTCGATGTGACCGGCGTTGATGTTTCCACTATGCTTGTTAGTGACCTGCACTAAAATTTTTGAGCTTAGGATTTTTTGGCTAACAGCTGGTATGCAATTTAGACGTAAATTAATTTTCCTGCCGAAAGAACGCATACTTTATTGCTTAACTTTAGGATTTGCTTCTCTCGGCCTCAGTAGTTCGCCGGCGGCAGCGTAAAGGCGATGCGAGAAATGAGCAAAGTGTTAAGGCGAATGAATTATCTCGAATTCCAAAATTTCGAAATGTAGTTGTCTATGTAATTCTTGTATCTTCAATAATTAAATTACCCTGAGACGTTGGTGCCATGCGAAAACTATCGGGCAAACCCCGGTGGCACCACGTTGGTGCCATGCGCTTACAATATACATACAATATACGCTTGTTGCAAAAACAAAAAATTAGGAGAACAAATTTAATGTGTCCGTTACACCTCGGAGATTGCTTTGCTTCCCATCATTTAACAGAAAAATACTAAATGTTCAATAAAATATAAGTGAGTCAGTCCTATCGACACCAAACGAAAGAATCTCGATTAGATGTGCGGACGGCATAGTGTTAAACAGCTCTGTTTTACGGAATCGCAAACGATCCGTAAAATGCAAACATATATTATGGTAAAAATGATGGAAAATCCAAATATTCGATTCAGTCACTTGCCAGTCATTCTTATGGTACATCGACAAAGCACAGAACGAAATTTTTGGAACCATCATAGCGCATTCTTTTCTACGCGATTTCTGGTTTGGTCTTATGCGATTTCGTTGCATTCTGTGTAAACCTCGTCGTGTTCTATCTGTTGTCACCTCGGTGTTTCTGTTGATTGGTGGAGGGTTGTTTTTGGTAGAGGAAAAGAAGCGTTTTTGATTGGAGGTGGGTGTGTTTGAAGGAACTTGGAATGAGGTGTATGAAACTGTTCGAAAGTTCTGCTTTGTATCGTCTTCGTTCGTCAATGGTGGAGTTTATAAATAATTGTCCGTGCTACGTTTCGGTGAATCTGTCGCACGTGTTGTCCTTTCGCCGGGTCGAAGTGCGGTGGTCGTAAAGTCATTTCGTCGTTCGGAGTCGTCCAGACGCTTTTTTTCCTATTGCCGATCTATCGCTTGTGGCTAGGCAAGTTCACCCTCCGGTGTTGCCGCAGCAACAGTTACTGATATGGGGTCCTTATAGAGCTAAGGAAGGGGCACTGTTGCCTTTGGAAGTGAAACCTAGAGCTCGCTATTTCGTTTTGCTCTGGATTGAAAATCGCGGCCCGCGTGGCCGTGCGATGACACGACGTTGGTGTCATGCGAAAACTATCGGGCAAGCGCCGGTGACACCACGTTGGTGCAATGCGCTTACAGTATACAATATACGTACAATATACGCTTGTTACAAAAACAAAAAATTAGGAGAACAAATTTAATGTGTCCGTTACACCTCGGAGATTGCTTTGCTTCCCATCATTTAACAGAAAAATACTAAATGTTCAATAAAATATAAGTGAGTCAGTCCTATCGGCGCCAAACGAAAGAATCTCGATTAGATGTGCGGACGGCATAGTGTTAATGAGAAGCGATGCCCGCGTGAAGTGTTTCATTAAAGCTTAAGGAAAATTACTTTTCACCGGGTTCGAGGCTTGCGGCTCG
>CM052148.1:9815172-9910317 GCA_028455555.1 Augochlorella aurata | reverse complement strand
ATAAAGGAGAAAGTGCAATGAGTTAAACCACGTCGTTGGTTTATTGAAATGAAAACGGCGGAGAATGTTCGCCGGTACACCGCGAAACTTCTTTAAGAAGCTTCTGTCAAAATATATATATATATATATATTTTCTTCTCGTAGAAATTTACATCTATGTAATTTATCGGATACATGCCCAAAGCTTAACGTTCTAAAGCTGGCTTATCGAAGAAAATCGTTTAGACACGTGCCACAAAGCGTTCGGATCGGTGGCTCTGGACACATAGATTGGTCGACTGTTTCTTTAGCGGCATATCATGCATGCGCTCGTATCGTGGAGTGTGACGGGATCCGAAATTTCAGTTCACCCCGGGAACCGCGAGCATGTGAATAGCGGCCGAGTAATGTTATTATTGTACACTTAGAGAATCAGCGGTTAATGGTCCTTTGATTTCTTAATTGATCTCCGTGCAACGAGCGATACAGAAGTTTTACGTCGTCGATGAGTGTACAAATATTCAATAATTCGGCCGATATTTATAAAAACGTATCTGCGAGCGAATTGACATTTTTCTCGACTTGTCCGTACAAATTCGTTTACGTTATCAGACTGTCGCTATACCTAGTTTAGCACGCGCGAAGAAACACGCGCTGCGTGCACGTTTACCCGGTGTTTGGGCATAAACACTATAACCCAGAGGAAAATATTTCTGTACGGAAACTTTCATTGAAAACGTGTAAATAAAGATATCTTTTTTTCCCACTCAAGCATGCTTCGTAATTATTTTAATTGGAAGAATTCTAAATTAGCAAGCAAGTCGCGTAATAGATTTTAATTACATTTTTTAATAAATTTGAATTTCTTCCATTAATCGTAAACTCCAACCTCGTGTTTGCAATCGAGGACGAACATAAATTAAACGTAAGGACCATTGACATGTTTTAAACGAAGTTTAATATGAATACCAACGAAGTTAATCTGTTATTAGATAGCGATAGTGAGGTAGGAATTATTATAGCATTATGAATGCGTTAGATTGCCAATTTTTCAATGCAAAAAAATTCGCAGAAGGAAGAAAAATGTCTAGATTTTCAATTCAATGTTTCGTACAGGGGCTCTTTATACTAGGTTGTACTGTCTGTTACGAAATATTCTCTATAGTTATCAAATGTATGCTTACACACAGAGTAATATCTTGTTTCTAAGGTCCACCCTAACGATGTCCCTCGAGAAACCAAAGCACCATTTATATTACGCATTTGAATACAACAATTATCACGACTATTACGCCTAGCATATACACACACACCATTTAAACACATTAGATAGATCTCTCGTATCTGACACCTGTATACGTTTATTATAATTATGGTTGTTCTTAGACGCTAGTTAGTCCCTATCTCACTAAAGCAATCGCATCGTTCCGATTTCATGCGTATCTTTCAATTTAATCAGTTTACATTTCCGGCGAACCTAAAATTCGTGTCTTACGGAAACTTTGATTCGACTTTGATCAAATTGTACGCTATTTGTGATCGTTATAAATTCGAGTTCATTTCACCGGTTAATCGAGACTATGTTATATGGAAATCTCTTCTCACGCGTCAACGTAATTCGAATTACTTTTGTACAATAGAACCTTGAAACGCAAACGATAATCGCTCGAACGAAACGAGACAGTTTCTAATATTCTGTACAACACTCTATATAAAAATCTTACGGAAACGCTTACACATATATGCACTCTGTAGAACGCAGTAATCTCGCGCCGGGCACACAATGTAAAAACTCTCAAAATCTATTTGGCACTCTCCTAGTTTCGTGGAAAAGGCGAGTACGCTTGATATTATATTCATCAATTCAAAGACATTGCATATGAGTAGAGCTTTACTCATTCGCTACGTGTACGTTTCTGTTACGTTATATACCTTAGCTTTGCCTTACGATAATACGATAATTGGTCTAAGTATGTACTGTTTGTATTAAAAAATATCAACTGTGATTGTAAATATCTTTCTTGTGCACCGAGTTCGCGCACAAATCGTTCACGACCGGGAGGAAAACTGAGAAGGGATTACCGTTCATAGGCATACATATTTCTATATAAAATGAATTTTCTAATCGGTATTACCCTGATGTTACTCTAATTTCACATCGCTCACCACTTCATATAGTTATGGATCTTCGAATTGAAATCCCTTCTGTGACACGTTTCTACCAATCTGCAACGAATTGCGCGAACTCGGTTTAGTGTAAATAGAGTTTGATCAGTCGACTTATAGGAAAAAAAAACTTAATCGTAATTTGTATAGATTTTAGCAATCTTCGAGTTGATTTTGGTCTTGTTAATAATCGGACCGCGGAGAATTCTGCGTTTATAAAATTTTGTCGTTTCAATGTTGTGTAAGATAAAAATGTTGGAGAAATATATTATAATACTGCGTACAGAATGTTTCGAAATTAAAAAGAAAAAGGCTTTGCCTTCGTGTTTATATTCATGGAACTATTGATAGCGTTGTCGAATACGTAGAAAGAAAAGTTAATGTTTTTTAGTCATTTGTTTGCAAACGTGTCCGCGATCCGTTAATGATAGAAATATAATATGTTAAATCGATATCAGGGAATTAATATATTTTTTTTTTTGGACAGAAATTTGATCCTGTATTTCGCTCAATTTTGATCTTCAGATGTTGATTAGCGTTGTTTTTGATTCGCTCGCGAAAGTTTGATTATTTCTGAACTTTTTAATATATCGAATGTATGCATAAATAACCCACGGTTTCTGTCATACGGAATAATTATTTCCATCGAAGTCGGATATATTATCTTACGAAGCTGGTGGATTATTTATTGGTACACTCGCGTTTATTCGCAATAAAATTACAGCATAAAATATCTTTTTATACCCGATAACAAAATCAGAAAGTGTTGATAGATCATAAAGTGCACTTTGTTTAAATTGTAGTGTCGTTCATTGTGTCGTGCTTGTTTCAAATGTGATACGTCACGAACTAACATCTAGACAAGATCCACGTCGAAAGCGCTATTCTAAACAGTCAGTATAAGCAATTGTTTCAGTGTAGACTTGCTGGATGCAGACAAAAAATTTGTTCACGATTCGTTTGCTTCGTTTCGTACGATTAATTCCAATGAACATCGACACGCCACGAATTGTTCTTACTGACAAATTTTGATCTTGAGAGCAAAACGTGATCCGAGGAGCAAAATTTTCAAATTCTTCGAGTCTTTGGGAAAGAAATCTGTAAAATATACAATTTTCACGAATTTTATACGTTCTCGGCCCACCAGAAATAGTGATTGCGTAATGATTCATTTGTTTTCTGTTACTATAATCTGCATTTCGAAAGAAGAGACCAGCGTTTTCTGGTCTTCGATCGTTTTACCGATACGAAGTTGCCATGATGATTTTCTCTGTAAATTTATTACTCATTCGGCGTTCGATCCTTTCTTATTTGAACCAGAAAGAGCCAAGCTTCCTGGAAACATTTTCGTTTCAACCCGAACATGATCATTGATACCGAAGTTCGTATTACAAATTTCGTTTCAAAACAACGATTCTAAAATTCTGATAAAGATACAGTTAATAATGTAACAGTCTGTAGTGACATTACGGTAACACCGCAAATTAGCCTAAGCCTTGTAGTGAATCTCTTGCTTTGAAATACAGACTATGAATATATTACTTTGCAACTAAGAATACGTGTAAAAAAATATTTCTTTTTTTTTCGTAAAACGTTAATTTTCAAATATGTCAAAACGACGATTTTGTATATCATTAGGGTATGAGTTATACTTTCTCGATTTTAGGTATCGTATATGTCCTACGACCAAATTTTCTTTGTTTCCGGTTTCTATGTATGCCTGTACCCAGCATTTGTTTTGGGTATTTATTGGCATGTCTACGAAATTGTAATTATAGCGTCGCTATTCAACCCTTGATCACGTGGATGACGGTGCCTGGGTTTGATTGTACTTATTTGCATTTACCTTGTGTATCAAATTTTTAAAAAAGAACCTCTGAATTCAACTTCGGAAGTTAGATTCCCCTTATTCGTTACGATCGTCTGTAGCTTATCAGCGTATACCGCATTTCTCAAAAATTCTTATAGAAAAACTCGAACAGTTTTAAATCAATCGATTCACATCGATTGTGAAATTGGAGATCCATTAAATTTCTCTATTAAATTTTAATCTTAAATTTTTCCATTAAATTGTTTTATTTCCTGTGGAAAAGTGTTCCACAATTCATTGTCGTAATGTAGACTTAAGTTGAGACGGTGAAATTGGACGAATCTAAAATATATTTATGTTTTGATAAGAATTTGAAGAATCCTTTGAGGTTGACAGAGGTTTGTGAAGTGTTGAATTGAAGAGAATCCAGGCACCGGGACCGTAGGGTTGATTTGCTGTTTAGATTGTAGTCTAACAATGACATTACATACATAGGATCTGTGTACGTGTGTGATGTGGGTTACTATGCCTTGTCACACATTGAAAGGGGACCAGAGATCGACAGTGAACCCTCCTGTAAGTCTTCAATGTGTGTCATGCGTTACATATTGAATTTTGATTTCGAGCTGTCAGCCATTTTGTCTTACATATTATTTACGCGTATTTTAGTTTCTTTATTCATTATGTACATTCCCTTCGTTTATAATTACGATTACGTCCTTAATGGTAAAACGCGGAATAGACTCTTAAAGGCTGTTGTGTGTCTTGTTCGAAACGAAAGCCGATATCACAATAGCGTGTAACAAAATAAATATTCTCGCGAAAAAATATTCGATTTCCGAAATCACTCGAACATTGGTGGTTATTCATCTCGTGTAGAATCCACAATGATATATCGTATTTAGCGGAAATTCCTGTTGCAACCGAAATATGACATTGTTAGAATCGTTTCAACATTTCTCGCAATCTTGCAAAACCGCGACACGCGTTACGTTTGAGAACGGATCGAATCGAATTGAAAGATTCAACATAGAAACGAAATAAATCGAGATACCTCTGTTTGCATAAAAAATGTAAAAATAATCTCGTTCGCAATTTCTTAATTTTTTAGAGAGTTACTTTTCGCGTGAAATTGCTCGCACAGAAAATAAAGGAATGTAATATATAATACTATTCGATCGTATTAGTCTTGTAAGACGCGATCGATACAAATCGAAACAATTCGATATGGCTCATGGGTATAAGCGACGTATTTTTCTATTTTAGAAGAGACAATGTGATCTGTTTGTATACGCACGTACATTACAGACGAAGAATGCAAATTTAATTTTAAAATTATCTCCGCGTTTGAGAAATCTCTAGCTTTTCGCGTTAAACTTTCCATCAAGAATTGCTAACGATCATAAATTCAATTCCGATGAGTCATAAATTATTTCTGTTTCTAGGAATAATGATTTATCATTAGAATGTGGATCTTATTGCTGTTTGTACTTTGTCGACGACGAAAACCAGTTCCTTGATAATACTTAATATTGTTTTTATGAGAAAAATTTTATCGCAGAAGAGCCTCTATGTTCTCAGGTTGAAAACTTGCTCGCGAAATTCAGCAAATTTAATGATTTGCGCATTGAAATTGCATAATCGTATTATAACGTACGCGCGTACACATGGATATGTGTCACTATATGATCGTGTCTTTACACTCGCTGTACGTATGGAAACATGATAATGACGATATGTCTGTCACTTCCGAGTAACACTTATTATTATTATTATTATTATTATTATTATTATTATTATTATTATTTTAAGTACGTCTTTCCTCATCAACTTTAGTATTCTATACTGCCGCCTCATACTATTCATTCGCGTCAAGGATCAGAAACAGCGCTACTTTCTCCAGGTTATACACATCTATACTCCAATAAAACTATGAAGAAAACACTTAAAACCTAAGAATACGCTATGCTTTTGTTCAACTGGCGCTTTTCTCAGAAAGAAGAGACAGATTTCCATGAACACGTTTCTCTTTCATCGAACATAAGTATATCGATCTTCTTTCGGTCGAGCAGATCAACAAAATGTTGCTATCACCAATCCTTAACGCGATCGAATAAGAATCGAAGCTTCGCAGGTGTCTTTAACAAACTGCTCCCTGCACGCGAAAAATTTGTTTCGTATTCCAGTGACTGAATTATGTGTCGTGTTAGAAAAACGTAAAAATAGATGCAACAGCGTACATTCGCGTACATGCTAAGATTTTGTACATTCAAACGAAATTCGAGTTCGGCAATATCATCGCTTCTGCTGTATAAAACGGTTTAACAAATTCTGAAACATATGGAAAATATAATATCTCTTCTAAAGAGTTAATGACAGATCTGTGTCTGTAACAAGAGTGTCCTCCCCGAAACCTGCGCTGTTCTTATAGCGATACAACTGTATAACAGGGTCACCGAAAGTAAACTTTCTCCATTAGAAAACTTACGCCCAACGACACCGACGTGCATTATATTATAGAAGTTATACGCACACATACACATATACGTAGACATATACAAGGTGTTCCAAAACCGTATGGCCATCCAGAGCACGAACATTTCTAACGCGACAACAAATTGAAACATCTTCCGTCAGCTTGCTCCCGAGATACTTCCAATCGTGAAAATCTCGAAAACGAACTCTAAACGTTTCAAGTGGCTAAACAGTTTCTCATTCGTACTCGTCAGAGTAATATATCTGTTCTAAATGGTCTCATACCTTTGGGTTACCTGTATACATTAATAAACAACTGCGTCGAATAGTATTTAACGGCGACGAATACTGGGACGAAGAATATCGTTTTATCTAATCACGTGAAAAATGCGCTCCGTCGTAACAAGTCGACGTAGCTTCCGGTACCTTTACGTTTCGCATTAAAAGATCATCTGTTACGAACATTATATCAATGTGCACAAAGATTGCAACGCTGTAGATTAGGTACATTTAATTTACGCTCTTCTGTAGCAGACATCTTCCTGCACACCGGTACAGTTGATCTTATAATAAATGCTTTCGATCTTGCTAATATTTCATATTTCACCTACTCCTTTCTGTCGCAAATGCGTACAATAGACGATAAGTTTATTTACTTTCTGAGAACGTTCGTGAAATAAGATACTACTGCGATACGGGGTGCCACTTAAATACGTAGCTAAATTCTAGTAACGCGTTCTGCTCGTCGAAATATCAACAACTATAGCAGAAAAAGCTTATGCGTTTAATTACTCGAGCCAACGTCTCTGTTACGACGGGGTCCATATTCGAACGAAAGGTACAGACGTATGTTCTCGCAACGCAGCTTCATCTTCACACAAGCACACACATATTTTTACACGAATGCACACGTTAGAATTACGACTCTAATATATGTACTTGGGTGTTGCTTTCCTTTTACGAACACCGCTAGCTGCCTTAAGGATAACGCGCGGTCCGCGCCGGTACAGCTTTGTGTTTTGTGTTTCAACGTGCAAGCGGCTATTCTGATCGAGACCAGAAACTAAGGTGATCGGTTGGGTCTCCTTTATGTTGGCGCTGATTTCTGTTACTTGGTATTCCCGTTTCGTGTCCAGCAACCAAATTCTGCACTTGGGGGTTGATGCTACTTAAATGCGTTATGCAAACGATTCTTCTTCTTTCGCACGTTAGAAGCCCGAAAGTTTTTCTTAGTCCTCGGCAATTTCAGGTTAAACGATTGACAAAAATCATGTTTATAAAGTTCTTAAAACTATTTTTATTTAACGCTGTTTTATTTATTTTTTTCTTCATACGCTAAGGGTGAACAAATTTTTGTGGCATGCGAAACTGGAGAGACGAAATTGATCGTAGCGATTAATACGTTTTGTCAGCATGCTAGAAATTCCTTCACTCGAGTACATGACAATCATTGATGTCATACTTCCACCAAGTACATCGAATCACCAAATAACAGAATCACCAAATGACTAACTATCAGTTCTAAATATTATTGGCTTCGCTCCAACACAAGAGGGAGTTTTGGAAAACCCTTTCCTTAGTTATAAACAATTAGAATTACCGTTTCTTAATTATAAATGTCCTGGTTACATTCTAGTCATACATTTTCTCTCTCCCTCTCTCTCTCTCACACACACACTCTCAAGTTACAGTATAACCGGACTGTGGATCTTTATGCAAATATAGATTTTGCCAGAACGTTTGTGAAACGTGAATGTCCTTTCGGTTTAGAAATTTTTAGCGGATCGCTATAATTGCATAAAATCTGCAGTACAAACGTAGCACGTGGATTTGGAATGAATCGCTTCGTAGAAATTAGGACCAAGTCGATTTAACGTTTGACTGCCATCCGGTTGTCGAATACGTAACGTGATCGCAATTATTAACCCTCGAATGCCCACGGACCGTACCGCTACAATTCTTGCAATGCCTTTCATCAACTAAATAAATAAACACACGAAAAACATGTGAACTAGTATTTTAACGCCTTGAATCACTCACCAGTAACTTGAACCTACGCGACGTTTCAAATAATCTATAAAATGTCAGAACGTTGGAACTATTTAAACATAATAATCACCAGCAACCTTTTCGTGTCACTTCGAAAGCGCTATTCGAGTTAAAGGAGATAGCCCAGTGCAAGGGGTTAACTTTAATCTTACAGAAAACCTTAGATACAATGTACAAGATCATTTGTCCGAAAGACCTCGGAAGCATTTCAGTTCGTTGGGCATACGAGGGTTAACAAGAAGAAATTAGGTACTCGAGTCTCCCGAGCGTTAGCCAAGTTTGAATCTCTTTATTATTTTGTCGCGAAGATTAATGCTTAGGTCTGGACTAAACTCTGCGTGATCCGCAGCTGGACGACATGGCAGTCAAAGTGCTAATCAGCCTATGTATTTGGATATCCTTGAGGAGAGGCGTTCGGGTTCCTATTGGCTGGTTCACCCCCTTCACCGGCGGCCACGCTGACCATATTTTGCCGAGGCAAAATTTTACATGGTCATGCGTGGAGAACGGTGGAGGGGGTCCGGCTGCTATGCTTGGTCCACCTCGTGGCACACCTCCATGTAGTTTGAGTTGCGCATGATGTCCTTTATCATGTCCTTCAGTATGGGGTAACGTGGGAAGATTGGATACACTTTTGAACTGTTATACTCCTCCTGCGGGACAAACGTAAACTTGCATTAATTAAGGAGATATGCTAATTACCAGGTCGGCGAACTTGCGTTTTGCTCTATGCTGAAACGGCTACGGTTTTGCTCAACTGTTAATTATTAATTAATAGCAAAGGATGCTACACGTAAACCTTGATCAAATTGTAGTCGATCCTTGCGTTTAGACCGCGAATATTCCTGCAAAATTCTCTGTTGTAATTTCATTTCTCTAATAAACGGGTAATATCTGCAGTTTGCAACAATAATAATGTAAATATCCAAAATTTTTTACCACGTTCGATAGCGTTGTAGTCTTTAGACATTATAGTCTTGGTGTATATTTTCATACTTCGAACATAAATAAGATATAAGCATTGATCTTAGTATTTGCTGACAAGCTCTATAGAGAAGTTTTTAAAACAAATTTAAAGTAGGTGACCTGAAATATTAAGCTACAATATCCGATACTATACAATTTGCATGCAAATGAGAGTTCTCTAATTAATTAATTTAATTAACAATACCCCTCTGACACGCAATGATTGACGCAATATGGAGAAAATATAAATATTTTCATTGAATAATGCAGTTTGCTCCTTTTCAGCAGCAAGATAATGCATAAAAATGCTTCTAGCTTCAGGTAACGGAATTATTCTCTCCGAAAGCGAAATGTGCATACGTATGTACGTACGCGTACGTATGCATCATCCAGCTTGAACGCGATGCTCCGAGTGGTGCCTATAAGCACCTACTTTGAACTTCACAATTAAAAGTGCTTTTATTGTTCCACGGCAGGAACGCACTTCACTTTATCACTTTTATCAATACTCTGCACTTGTTCCCTACACAATAGCGAACACAACCGTTCAATTTATATTTTCATCAATATTTCACGCTTTCGCGTTATGGAACAATAGGGTTAAAAGCATTTCATTTCGTTTTCGCGGTTTCTAACGTGCAAGCAGCAGCTCTGGAAAATTGTTCCCATCGTTATAAATCGGAAAGAGCTGAGAAACATTTCGACGGGTTCTCCGATCGCCGAAGTAAACGCTATTCTTCCGAATCGAGTAGTCTTTTGTACGAAATCAGCCGCAGTATCGAAAAAACTGGAGACAAGAGCGATATCTTTGAGTAAGCGTGTGCCGATAAAAATGCGAGAAGCATGCTGAAGTGTCCCGCCGAATTCCTCTTAGAGGGAAGAAGTCTTCTTAGCTTGTTTATCGGTTTATCGGGTCTCGAGGACTGTTGCGAATGAAAGGATAAATAACGCAAGTACCTTTAGATCTCGAATCAGATTTCTGAGGCCCGTGTATCTCTTCAACAGTCTGTAGAGGTCGTTAGTCAGCTGCGTGTTCTCCGCCTCGATCTGCACCGTCGTCATACCTGTTTCATGTTCACAGAAATGCGCATGCATTAATCCTCACATCGATGCGGAACATCGTTTCGATAAGCGTTCGTTGAAATTATTCGACGAAGATCTGGCTTCGACTTTCAAACTTCGACTGACTGAAGAAATAGTTACAGTAGACCGTCGAGCGACCGATTATCCGAATGGTGAGTCACGTATTTACGTGCTTCAGCTACGCGTTTAGCAATGTTTATGTTATGGGACTCGTATTCTAGCTGCTTCAAATGCCCGAGTTTAGCATCTCGTCTAGATTTAGTGCGATCGTACGTATAGATTTCATTTGTACGACCAGTGTTAAAAAAAAAAAGATTCGTGTTGAAATTAGAACATGTGTTGGACGTTATTGAACGTCTAAAAAAAAGGGGAATTTGCTTCTGATTTAGCGAAAGAATATAATGTTGGAAGATCCACGATTAGCAACATTAAAAGCAGTGAAACAAAATTAGATAATTAACCCTTTGCGGACCGAGCGCTCTTTACCATTTCGTTCCAGCAGGTCCGCGCTGGATTCGCAAGTGCGTACCAGCTGGTCCGCACAGATTTCACTAGTCGCTTATCCGCTTGGTAGCGTTTACTTTGGAAAACATTTATGACCTTACTAACGCAACGTATTAATGAATTAGTAGATATAAAAAATAAAACTGTAAAAATAGGACACGACATAGGACGCGTCAGAAAGAAAAGCGATGTCGAGTCATACTCGACGTAGGACTCGTAAAAGCTTGAAAACAGCAAAAAGAACAACAAGAATTGCTTAATTTCTGATCGATTTATGACATAATTAAGAATTTGATTCTTTCAGACCGATTATCCGAAAAATCGATTACCGAAACGCAATTAAGTCAGATAATCGATGCCCTACCGTATTTATTATCTTAATCCGACTCTACTCTGGATTTTTACGCGTTCATGATAAATATTGTTTCTCGACGGACGTTAAACTATTATAATAGAACGACCGGCACGAATGCTCTTATAAAACACGGAAAGCAGATTTCGAATCGAAAGATTCCGTTCAGTTTGACCTGCTCGCAAATGCCATCGAGATTAAAATACGCAAATGTTCTGCCGTCCCATCCGTTTCGGCGACGATAGAGTTCTGATTTCTGTGTACAATAAAAAACCAACTATTTCGCATCGAATGAAATGAACATTTCAACGACCGAAGCCGTCTCGGTTGCTATAATTTCTGCTCACTTTCGAGTCTCTCGATGCGTTGTTTGTTCTCCGTCTCCTCTGCCAAGCGAGCAGTGGTTTTCACACCCTCCCCGCTTTTGTGAGTCTTCTCCATGATGGAGCACGCGCGGAGGACAAACGCGGGCACTGTTTCCTGTTTCTCTTGCTTCGGTATGTCGACCAGTGTCCAGTATTGGGTCTCTAACTTAATCACGTCCTGAAAAAGTCAAAGTGCCGTGCACGCTGCGTACTTGTTTTTGCTTGTCGTTGTATCAAAGTGGAGCGGCTGCTCAGACGGGAGACGATAGGGATTTAACTCGCGAGTTTTTTGAAGATCTCGCTTGTAAAGAATATTTAGGAGGGAAGATCTTGGACAAGTTAATCTTAAAAGATCGCTTGTGATTGATGCTTAGTATTTGTTTGAAGAAGGTATAACATAAAGTTTCGACAGGCGGCGCTTTTACATGATAAACCGTAGAAATTGTTTCATTAGTTCATGGGTTTTGGAAAACATTTATACGCCTCTAGCATTGCGGACCCGATACTCAATAATTACTGACGTATCATGAACCTCTAGACGTGTCGCAGCAATTAATGGGTTCGTTAGGCACGCAAGCCCCTTGGGCCTAATCTCCTCCATGGCGTCTCCAAAATAGGGTTTTAACTCGCATGCACGATACCGTTGGCCACAATTCCGAAAAACGACAGCTAATCATACGTGCCTCGATTAATAATTCGCTAACGGCGCACCTCTGTGCACTGTTTTAATATTTGAGCAACGAAATTGAGTCCGTTTGGAATTCATAGGAAATGTTTTGCATCAGGATTAAAACAGATCACGGTTGTACACTCGCAATTGTCAAATAATTGTTGTTAAAATTATAGTTATCGTATGGTTCGTTCTATTGAACTATATTCAAACAACTTTCTTTTTATGAACCATTTATACGAGAGGCTTTTTTGAAAAAAGAAGGGTCCAAGAATTTTGCTTTAAAAAAATATTTGAAAATGACGAAAAATCGATGTCCTTCTAAAAGAGTATTTATGCAACATTCCTCAAAATTCATATAAAGAAATTATAATTTCGAACAGAATGAAGTATTAAAATCAGTTAAAAAGTTCCGAACATCTTTCAAGACATAAATCATTATTTAAGCAAGCAGTGTTTACAATATTCCAATTTTTTAGTCCAGTGTGCAGTATACGAGTTAAAAAAATATAGCAATTATCGAAAGGATAAGTACGTAATTGTAATCGTTCGTTTGTCCGAAAAATTTCGGTGAACGTTTATGGGATTTCAACGAATGTATTAATTTTCGTTAATGGACGAGACCCGTAATAAGCATGTGCTAATAAGTGGGGAACTGTCGAGGGAACTATAACTAAAACGTTTTAATTGTGCAATTAAGTACCTTGATCATAACTTTCAGAAGGTTGTAGCGTTGAAACACATTGCGAACTTGCTTGCTGTCCGTGTATTTGCACATAAGTTCAACGAGAGCACGTTTCGCGATCTCGTAGCTACCCTCCAAGCGTATCCTAACGATTCTTAACCTTTTGTTCGTCTCAATTACCTCTTCTTTAGTTTGGCCACCTGGATGGAACAATAATTGCAGCAATTATTAGAGTCGACACAATTGCAGACGAATTATAGATGCTTGATTGCTATTATTATAAATAGTTAAATGATAGTTTAGTGATTCTAATCTCTATAAAAGTATACATAAACAAATGTAAAATAGTATAAACAATTTTATTCCAACTAAAATTTACTTGGATAAGCTGCATATCATTCCGATGAAAAATTGTAAAACGTAAAAGATCATTTGTTTTCAATGTAACGAAAGCTTACTTGAAGTTCCTTCGTCCTTCACATCCTGAACGATCTTCCGGACGCTTTGTGTAAATTTTCCCACGAGATTTGTGCTCGCTGCAACAAGCGAATTATTAATTAACTACGGTGGATGCTTAGGCGTTAGCGAGCCATTATCTTTTAACTACTTCTTACATTATTAATTGAAGAAACACGACGGCGGAGATTCGTATTTTAAACGGGATGTTGTTAACAAACAACAATGTAATGAAACATTATTACATGAACACGGATAGCGAAGATTCTGCTTAAAATATTTCTTAAATGAATTTGTTCTCGCAATTACAATGTTTGACAATAGCTGTTTCTTCTGTGTCTCTATTTACTTTAGTTCTTAAACTGTGATAACAGCAGAATCAAATTTTTGTTTGACTTCGAGGAAATAAAAAAAATTGTTTGTCACGAGTCCGACTCGTTGTTATAGCGCAAGAGGTTTACGGCGACTTCTAGATTAAGGTTTTCTTGTAATAAATCAATAGAGTGGCTAAGAAATTGCTGCTTCAATTTTTGTCTAGTTTTTATGTGGCACGCGAACGTCTGTTATGGCACTTCTGTTGTTCGTCGTGCACACTCAACGTTTTAAAATGCATTGACTGTGACATAGGCCTTCGGATGATTGCATCTCTGACGAATGGATGTGGTCCTATTATTCCGGAACGCTGAAAGTGAAAATGGATCATGCGTTATGCAGCGTTTCTTTAGAAACCGTTCCGTTGGCCACATGTTTCGATGGTATGCACAAAGGCGGAGCATGGTTAATGACGTTACCCGGTTCCCTGGAAATCTTCGGATGAATTAAAATTACGAAATCATGAGTCATTTCGAGTACGCGTTACTTGGACCTAAAATAGAGTAGAAGGTCGCGAATAACTCATTCGACTAGGTAGTCTTGAAATCATCGATATATTCAAAGCCTTGAAATCTTAATGGTTGCTGATAGAATTTTACCATTCGTGCGCAGCATCACAGAAGAAGGTTCATACCGTCATAACAAACGCTGCAGGACGTGCTCTTGGAAACTGTGTATATTTAACAAATGAAATGTTATAAAAACCTGCTATTAGCACGTCGATTGTATAATAATGTTATGGAATTGTTTTAGTACTGATGGTAATCAGTTCGATTTTCTGTGACAATGATCGATCAATTTTGACACAGAAGTAATTTTCTGGTCTTGAACGAGGTTATGGAATAAGGAATCCTTCGCCACAGTTATCGTACAGATTTAAAAATATTTTTAATTTAATCTTATTTTATATTATTGGCATAAACCGCCGTAAGACACCACCCACGATGATACTAAATGACACAAATGATAACAAGATTGCGGCTTCTGTTACTGTACGGAGTATATCGTGATCGAAACAAAGTTAATATCGTTAATTCGTCTAGATGGCGGCATATTCAGCAGAATTAAGCACTTTAAATAATTACTTTCACTTTCGAGCCACAACAAGTGTTACGTCGCTCGATAAAGTAAATTGAATGCACGAAAGTAACGTTCCATCGAACTTGCCCCGAATTCGTATTTAAACCAATTCTATATCATTCGTAGTAATTATGTAATTTCTATTAATTATTGTATAGCATCGATTACACGAATATCAATAATATATTGGCCGAATTGAAAGCACATTATTAGTTATTGGAATTATTCTGCAATATTCGCGGACCTATGCTTCCACGCTGCCGAAACGAACGAACGCTCTCGAAATGTTTATATTATACTTGGCGCAATTAATTATCTGAGCGTTTGGAACGGAGTTGCTCAAAGAATAGTTGAACACGTTTTATAGAAACAAAAACGTAATGAATTATGAAAGTTAAATATAAGACGAGGCAATATTAAAAGTCCTTTAGGAGCTCGAAGCACGCCGTCGCCGTAAAAAGAAGCTTCGTGCTACACGTTCGCGCGCTCCTTTTGCATCGTTTCGCTCCACCTAGGGAACTGTTCCGCAAATTACCACGCACGATTAAAACGTGAACTTTAAAAATTGAGATATTAATTCATCTAATTAAGTGGCTACGAGTTCGAAAATCGGGAATGTGGATTCGAAGAATCAGGAGATTGTAAATGCAAGAGATTTCGAAATTATGGATTTAGAGGATCGAGAAACTACAAGTTTAATGAATTCAGAAATTACGAATTCGAAAAATTAAGGAACCATAAGTTTAAACGACAAATTTAAGTAGGAATTCAGGAATTAGGTGAATTTGAAAACTGAAGAAACTATGAAATTCAGAAATCAAGGAACTGAGAATGTAGAAAGTTGAGAATCTACGAATTTGAAGAATTGAGAAAGCATAGATTTGGAAACTCAAGATATAATGAATTCAAGAATTTTATCGAATTAAGAAATTATGGTATAAATCAACAAGTTGATGTAACGAATATGCAGGGAAGAAGCTTAAGACTGCATGATAGAGTTTAACTGACAATAGAAGCTTATGCGAGCGGGCTCGGCGGCAAGCCGAGACTCCTTGAGTGAAATATGCGACTCTGTTGAAGTGTTAACCGGAGATGAAGGGCAGTATACTTTGTAGGAAGAAGAGAAGCAACTGTGATTGACTATGTCCTGATCAATACAGCGGAGCTCGGGGAAGATAGAGAAGTTCTGCCTAGACAACAGAATGGAATCGGATCACCGACTATTTGTAGGAGGAAATCGATAGATTATGGTATGTTGAGTGTCAGACATATTTGGTCGATGAAGGTTAGAGTTATAGCTGTGAACGGTTCGTCTATTCATTTTACAAAGACGGATCAGCTATGTCAGCAGACATCTCAAATATGTTAAAGAAATTTTAAACGCTGGGTGCAGAAATTAATTCGCTATGTTACAAAGATTCTACTACTTGTTTGAACAGAAATCATGCTTTTTCCAGTGTTCGAAGTATTTATGATTACTTTTTAACGATGTCGCATTCATCTTTGAGACAAGAGATGACAGTTTTGCGGCACTTGAATCACAAATAATAAAATGCTGTAATAAAATATAAGTAAAAACATAAATAAAATAGTAATAAAATGCTTTTCTACACTATTCTTAACATTGCAAAGTCTATATTAGCTAAATGACGTCAGAATCGTAACTACAATTTTGCTTGGAAAACTTTCGCAAATTGAAGCACGACTTCCAAGTCTAAAGAATAAATAATCAGATTTATGTAAGATGTGATCTGCACAGAGAACTACGTGCATTGATTTCGATAAGTCGTGTGCAATCACAAAGCTGTAGATTCGATGTATTTACGAGAAAATGAGTAGCTTTGAAATCGTAGAAAGATTAAAATGCTTAGAGAGAACCGACGTACTTTTTCCGACCTATTAAAATTGACCAAAAAAGAAGAAGAGAAATACAGCGGCTTCATTTTCACGTTATACAATGAAAATGTCACAGTAATAAAAGGGAGAAATAAAAGAAATAATATGCCGGGACGCAGGAATACGGAAACGTTCAAAGAGAGCGTAATACAGATAATAACTAAGAAAGAGGATACGAAAGGACAACGGGAACAGCTTAAGATCACAAATGAAAGAACCATTTGAACGAAAAGGAATAAGGACGAAGAATAAGGGTATCGTGCGGAAGTTCCAGCGAGTTTGAGAACGTAGTAAGAAGAGAACCAATATATGGGGATCGCGGCGAAAGAGTGGGAAACTGGCGAATTGTGCACGCAGCAATATCTGACGTGGAGAACATAATTCAGGAAACTTTGCGACGCGACGCCGAAAGGAAGAGCACGAGTCAGGGGAGGAGCGGCAGGAAATAAGAAATGTGGGATCGGACGGATAAATATAAAGATATGCAAGTAAGAAGAGGAAGGGTCGGGGTAACACAATAAAAATGGAGGAACGGCGAGATCTTATTGTAAGTACTTTATGAACTTATTGTACGGTTCGGGATTCTTGTTGAGAGGGGGGCTGGGGTGGTAAGAGTATAAGTAAAGCTCGTAGAACAGGAACTTACAGACGGGGAAACAGAATGGCAAATAAAGAAACTGCAGAGGTAAAGAGCTGTATAGAGAAGTGGGCGGGGTACCGAACGAGGTTTGGATCTACGACGAAGGCGGTGCTACAGTAAACGCGATAGCGAGAAGAAAGTATGGCAGAGAGGCGGATTACTGGAGGTGTGCGGAGGCAAGTAATTATAATGTTACAGAAAGAGAGAATGAGGAAGATGCCGGAAACTGCAGAGGGACAAATTTATTGCGTGCAGCCTACAAAGGCTACGCTGGAGCGTTAAAAGGGAAAAAAGAAGTTGAAGGGAAAAGCAAATTATCGGATGCTCAGGCGGGTAACGGCACAAATAACATGTACAGGGTGATCCAAAAATATTTCATGCTTGGAAATATCCTTTCCCATTTTGTGGATTTGATAATAACTCGTTTGTTCTTGTAATTAGTTTAGCAAAAATTGCCCGTAATATCTGTATCTGTAAATATGGTTGAAAACTTTCTAAAGGTTAGCCAGACGGGGGTACATATGTATTCGTATGTACAACAGAATAATAAATTATTCACGATATTAATAAAAATTGTACAGATGTATCATTCATTTACCTTTCCGTAGTATTTCTACTTTAACGAAAGTGGACAAGCGTATCGTAGAACACTGTCCTCTATTCTCGAATGAATGAGAAAACAGCTCTAATTATTCTAACTAATAGTTTCGCAAAAAAATTTCTTTCGGAAGTTACATGGATACGAAGCTGCCTCACGGAAGTAAGTTATCTTCGCTAATAGTAGCAATCAAATGTTAGCTTAGCAAACAGGCTCGCAAAGTACTTGGGTTAACGCAACGAAGTGCCAGTCGTACAAATTGCTAAACTCAGTTTTATTAATGGAGAGTTGATTATGCGATTCCGTAAAAACGCGTTTTCTTGTGTAAGTTCTTCGCAGCTAGGGTCGTTAGGTCGACCTCGATACCGAGAATCAGGCGACGACGTTAGCTTTAATTGATGAATGAATTCAACGTCTTTTCCTGGCCATGCTTTAGACGATGGGAAAACCGCCCGAGAGGAATTTTCTAGCCGTGAACGGTAGCTATTGTATAGCTGCGGGCAGTATCTTATCCGCACGTGTGCGTCGGTTACCGCGAACATGTTAAAAATGATTGTTAACTTTCCTCCGCGGCTTGTGCTCGCGGCAGCGGCACACCGCATTCCAGAGCGACTTGTTCTAATGAGTTTCTAATTTTATCGCGAGGAAAGATTTCCGAACAAACGGCGAGCTTTGAAATAAATGCAGCAGGTATTACAAATACGTGCTTGAATTATTAATAATTTCGTTTTCTTCGTATAATAAATCGTTTTTATTCGCAAACATTTTGTTATGGAATTAGGGTCTCTTTCCAGGGTCTTATCCTGGAAATGAGAAATACGAGATTCCGCTATTGCAGTTTCATAAATCTCTTCCGGCGAAACGCGTAACAGCAATTACTCCGAACGTATCTGAAGTCGCATGATTGCCTTAATTATCTTCGTCTGGTATTGCGTGCTTAATTATCTAGGAAAAGGAGCCGGCAGCTAGTGTATCAAATATCCTACTAATGGTGATCCTGGCAGCAGGACGAGTAATTGCATTCGCGTACCGGCTGTGATTTACGAGCAGACGCTTTCAGTTCTTCGGCGACCCATCATTATCAAAAAATGTCGGCAGCAGTAAAATTTCCGACGAGGATCTTGTATACTGTCTATTTAAGTAGAATAGGGTAAGGTCTCTGTCCACGGACAGACGCAGTTGGATTCAAGGACCGCGCAACCATAGCATCGCAAAAATCAGAAGCTCTTAACATAACTGTTCAAGATCATTCTTCCGCGATGCGGTAAGCGCTTGATCATTTGCGACCTTCTGAATGCGGAATGAATCTTGTGGAGGAAAAAAAGATAGCGCAATTCCATTGTCTCTCTCTCTCTTTTCCGTTTGTTGTCCATTAGAGCAGGGTGGAGGGATTTTTCCTCATCTTATCATTTCTCGACTCCTTCCGTTTCGAGGACTTGGCTCCATGGTCGTATAATTAAAATCGGATTTCCCGTAATTAGAAGTAGAACAGACGGCTCCGAGAGATGTCGCAGATATCGTACAGCATTTCCTGTTGCTTTTACGCCGAGGATGAAGGTGGGCGAAAAGAAAGCCAACTTTTTGATGGGCTTGATTCGTTGCGTCACACTTGTCTCCGAGGATACGGTAGCTGCTCCTTTAATGCTCGGCCATAGTCTCGCTAATGGGGTCTCTCGATATCCTTTCAGTCTATAAATGCTCGAGAGTAAACATCCTTGCAGCGGGCAACAAGAGTCGAGCGGGATCGTCATAACTAGACCAGATCTCATCCACTCATAACAAAAACGAAGAAGTCAAAGCTCTGAAGCCATTTGAAGAATTTAAAAATACTATTATATTATATGTTATACATTTTATGTTCTGTATATTCTGTACATTCTATGTATTCTATATATTCTATATATTTTACATATTCTATATATTCTATATATTCTATATATTCTATATATTCTATATATTCTATATATTCTATATATTCTATATATTCTATATATTCTATATATTCTATACATTCTATATATTCTATATTCGAGTTATTAATTTTATTAAGAAAAAAGCTTATATATTTATATTCATTCAACTTCTATTTCTCGCAATTAAATTTAAATATTTTCAGTCTGCCTATTAGCCAAATAATGGTACCTATTAACCAAATGAACAAAAATAATTTTGCTGGTCATAACAAAATCTTTTAATTTGCATTCCTGCTGAAGACAGATGCAGAATAAAGATGCGAGGATTTATACATGTACAAATCAATTCTTCGAAACCTAGCTAACTGTGGTATCTGTCCAAAGTGGGATAGTTCCAGAAGTCTGTTCCATGAAGTATACGTAGTCCTAAGTTTTGCATCATAAAGAATTCTGTGTTCTTCTGCTAAGCGGCTGCCTGAGGTGTATTGGATCTTTGTGCTGTTACAAGAGAAGGTCACCGATTAAAATAAAATTCTATGAATGGTTCCATAGACAACCGTGCAGTCTTAGAGCATAAATCTTCCCGAAAGTTTCTGTTTCCGAAGTTATAGCGTATTAGAGCCTTTTTCGCAGCTCCGTTGATTTATTCCGGCTCAATGAAATACGCCGACAGCAAAGACGAATTCCGCCATAGTTATTTGACAAGAATTAATTTCTGAACGCAGAAGAATGAACATAAACGTCCGCAGTCTATTACGTTGCAGTGACGTAATTTCGCTTAGGGATGTGCACCGAGCCTCACGGTCCGACCATAAATTCTACTCGCGTAATTATAGCGGCCATATTTGGGAAAAGATTCGCAGCTCTTAAACGCCGTTAAAGAACGGCTTTTCCTGGGAAAAGGTACTAGGACGAAGCGGACGCGCGTTGCATCTTAAACAGCCGGAAATAGGGAAATGTTTTTCGCGTACGCTCAACGAGAAGACATATTACGATTCCCCTAAAAGCGTATTTGCGGAGCCCGAGGCGGGAGAACATCCAGTTATCTTTTCTCTTGCTTACATGATACACGGTATCGCAGCTTCAATTTGCACCTGGCTTTACCGGGAAATTTGAAATTTGAAGGACAATTGAACTTTGAATTTGATTCGCGTGTTCAATTCAGTGAGAAAGTAAGATGCAAGTCCTCCGTTCGTTGCAATCGAAAGTCAGTGGGGAAAAGCATTAAATAAATTCGAGCGATTTCAACCTCCAAATTATTATTTAGAGTTTCCGAGCAGGGGTTAATATTATATGATTTAGGAAACGTTTGATTCTTGCACAAAGACTATTTTATCAGGCTAGACCCTTTGGCATACTTTTTAAATAAATCTTGTTTTAATAATTCGGGGAACTAGCCTTATTGATTATGCATTATTCTACGTTTTGGAAGTACGATTTTAGCAATCGATGCAATAAAATGGTAAGGCGTGGGGTAACACTGAAATAAATACTTCTTTAAAGAGGAAAACGGTTCATTAACGATAAATTAACTACGCTTTTTCACTAAAAAGAATCGTGTTCAATTTTAATTTTAACACTCAGCTGACCGATCGGGGAGATCTCCCCATTTTGAAGTAAGTCGGTGTCCGACCGATCGGGGAGATTTCCCATTTTGACTTCAGCAATAATAAAAGCATATAATAAAATCAACTAATTTTGAAGGCTCCTTATTGCCTATACTTTTTGAAAAACGATTAAAAAATAATTCTTATAAACTTTTAATTTTGTTTTGTACTAGAAATTCTGGCCCATTTTTGAAAAATGGGATTTGAATTTATCGAACAAAACCTATGCGGGTTTTTTAACGTCGTAAAATACAAATATATTAAGCTTCTTTAAAAAATAAAAAACCATCATTATACACCTTCATTTGTATAAAAAATGGGTTTTAATTCTTTATAATATATTCTATTTGATTTTAAAATGTCAAAAAATCGTTTTACAAATTTTCTGCTTTTTCTTTATAACGGGGGTTTAAAAATTCCAAAAAAAAAATAAAATTAAACTTTTATATATATATTGATGATGATTGATAAATGATATGTTCAAGTAGTGAATTTCAGTCCGTGCTAGTTCCGAAAAATGCGCGGTGAACAGCGCAGTTTGTCTTTACCAAGCGAGGTGGAAACCGAACAGTTCTCTGTGGCGCGCGCGGTCGGCTAAGTGTTAACACGTACAAATAGTATTAGTTTAAATAGTAGCGAAGGAAAAACGATTTAGAAGAGTATTTTCGTACTTGTTTATCTTATCACACAATTTAACGTTTATCAGTGTCGACTATGAGAAAGGAGAAAGTGTACATCGTAGATATGACCAATCAAAGTTGTACGCATTAAACGACCGACAATACCGACTGAGATTATACTAACAATAGTTAAACATTAATGTCCTTGCGATCATTTAAGAATAGATCACGTAATATGTAATTACGCAGCGTAGCCGAGAACAAAATTGCAGATGAATAATGAACATCATTCTGCTTGAACGTCATGTTGTCGAATAACGTTCGTGACGCTACCTTAAGTCACTGTCGCGACAAATAGTTGATACTCACTCGATTAGTCGGAGAATCAGACCACCGCGTGCAGTCGAGTCAACTGAACCGGGTGCAGTATCAACTGTAATTGCAAGGTCAGGCCGACCTTGCACTTTAGAAACCCGTCTGCGAACCGTTCTCCACGTTACTGATCGTTCGATCGCGTCACCGCGCCATTGTTTCGTCGTTTCCATTCTTCTTTCCTCGTCTCTATTTCTATGGTGTTGCCGACCTTGAACCGATTTCTCGCGATTGCATCGTGTACAATGATAGATTTAATCCGATTGCAGATAGTCAGTGCCGGGCCACGGTTCCGTTTACGGTTGTGAATGAATTATTACAAATAACTCGGCGTCTACGATTGGCCGTGACCAAGGAACGCGCGCAGGGTCGCTTATTTAACCTTTCGACCGGGGAATTTTTCGAGCATGCACGCATCCATAGCGCGTCTCGCCGCTGTGGAACGTCTAAATTACTTCGGCGGAAGTAAAACAAGCGGCGATTAAGAATATTCGTCGGACGATTAAGTTTGAATTACAAGCTACGTAACGATTACCTACCGGATGATAATTAGCTCTGGTTCTCTCCGTTTCTCCGTCTCTTTCTAAACCCCTTCCCCCGGCGCTTCCCTATCTCCATTCATCCGATAATTCGTGCCCGAGGAACGATCGATCAACTTTTACGTAATCGAAGTTTTGTTCGTGACTACTTTTAATTGCGGGTCAATGAATTTTTTCTCGCTAGAACCGACTCGTTCTAGATTCCAAATGAATGGGTATAAATCAATTGCGCGGACTCGGTCTTGAAACTCTATCGGCACTTTCTAATGCCGTTCTCGGATCCTTTAATTCTCTCGCGGATCTTTGAAAACTTTCCAGATCTTCCGGATTTCTGTTCAAGTTATTCGACTGTTCGGAAATTCTTCGCCAATCTGACGATTATGCAACAGTTGTTCTTAATTTTATTTTATATTTTCTGTACCGCAAATTTTCCCAAATTTCCAAGGATTCCTTCGAGACGTCTCAACTATCGCGATATTGTCTCTCGGGATCCTCCAATTCAATGATTCTAAAGTCTTTCACGAAATTCTGTTTAGATACTTAATGACTTTTAACGGAGTTAGTACTTCCCCGAAACAGTTGTCTGTATTGAAACGTCCACGAGTTAATTTACTCGTATCGGGGTTTTCCGATTCTCTCGTAGCTTGCTTGACATTTTCTGTTGCGTGCAACCGTACGAACAAGACAGCGCAGCACGTACAGCTTTCGAGGCATGGAGAGCGATAACGAATGGTTGCACGTTACGACTTGTAACTCTGCTTTGATGCAAAATAGGAACAAAACGAGATGCGGAGAATCGCTGGAACGAATCGATTGTGTGCTCTGTTACCATTGGTTCATGTGTAATGGGCATAAATAAATCTGGATTCGTAGAAGCTACGAACTACGAGGATTGGGAAAAGTGCGCTGGTTCTACATGTAGTTGGTGTCCCGCTTTTATGGGGGTTTTTATGGGGCTAGGTTTCCGGCTCCAATAAGTCGAATCGGCGAGTAATGAACAGACGCATCAGCCGGCAGGAACACCATTAATACTAATAAACATTTAAATACGATTTAAAATTAAGATTCTAAATCATTCAATAATTTGTTTGCATTTTCTCTCGACTTCTTTATTTACATCTTAGCGAAAAAAATTACTACAATTTGTGCCTTTTGATTATTTAGCAGGTAAATTTCAGTTTTGCTACATTAAAAAATGGATCTCACAGCTTTCGTCGAAAGCTGTACGTAAATGCGACTACTTTAAAGTCAGAGACTTTTCTACTTCACTTTTGATTATGTGCTCGTCTATTTTACAGTGGGTATAGCAATCGATTTCAACAAAAACATTATAGAACTTCGTTAGTTACAAAAAATTGTTAACGAAAAAGATACGTACATATTCTTTGTAATCTTCCGAACAAATGTCGCGAAAAAGAAATTGTTTACTTATATTCTTTACGAAACTATTAACGAATCTCTTAAATATGAATGAACTGCGCGTCGCAGGATCGGTCACAGTTTGGGGTTGTATGAAGGTGAATAGGATTGGATTCCTTCATTTTATCGACGGTATCATGCACAAGTAGTTGAAAACAACAGCGACTATATCGTTGATTAAATTGCTTTGTTTCGTTTAAATAAATTAGTTTTAAAAATTATTGGAAAACGACATTAATTATTACTAGACCTGATATAATGCGAGGAAACCGTGGAGCTGCAATAAGCTATGGGAAACAAACGTTGCAGACGATGGTTGTTGTTCCAGGGAAATTGGAGGCAGATTCATGCCGAATAACACGCGTTTTATAAGAATGCGCGTTACGTTACGTTTTTATTCGCTATACAGTCTTGTTACGGGCACCGTTGTTCTCTGTTCAAGGAAGAAATCAGCGAGGAAGTTGGAAGTTTTTAACTCGCACGACTTTATTTTCGCCGGTGGGGTGATATTAATGTTTAAGAGACAGTCAATATTTGCATGTTACAGTAAGTTTCGCGACGAGAGAGGAGCACCGTGGCGCAGTCAGACAGCACTGAGATAACCAACGGCGAGATTTGTTGAACAAACTTTCCCACGCAAGATGACGCATGGGAGGAAACAGACGAGCAGCAACGAACTCTTTTCTGTCGGAAAACAGATAACCAGGCGTACAAGTGCAAATGTCTGCGCCACGCCGCGCGCCGCACCGCGCCGTCGTAATGATCTAGATACCGTGAATCGTGCCGCCATTCATAAAAGGACGACTCGAATCTGCGAGATGAAAAAGTGGCAAAGGAATAAAGAGCCGTGATAAATGAAACGACTCTCATATATTCTTCACGCGACGAATAAAATTTAATCTTCGCACTATCTCCTCAAATTCTAGCCCCAATATTTTTCAAATGTTTCGTGGCATCCTTGTACGGGCAATTTAAATGTGCACGCGTGTGTTTCTACATTTTTGATTCGGTGTTGCAGAAATCTTCTCCGAAGCGAAGTACATGTTCATTTGAAAGCGGAGGGAAATTACTTAATTCTCTCGCGAGCGTGTTCGACTCTTCTACCTTCCTTTCAAAACTGCTCTCTTTAGCTTCTCTCAGATTTTTAATACCCAAATCTGTGAAAGTGACGATGTAAAAAAGAAGAGAAATATTTTATTCATTCGCATTAAATAATATTCTATTATTCTATAATTTATTAAATTAAGCAACTTTTACATGAAAGATTATTCCGCAGTCAACTATTTGAGAAACTTAATATTCTAAAATGGATCAATGCGTTCTCGTATCATCGAAAGCGACAGAAATATTTTGGATTCTGATCCTAAGTGAACTTAGAATCTCAATATTTTTACTGTCGTCGTTATTGCATACCCAGAAGTAAACATTTTGATGCAAAATAAGATTGCGTTATATCAGTGAAAAATTTGAAGTAACTAGAGCAGATAATCGAAGTGTTTAAAATTATCATTAGTTCTTGACTCTGAAGAGATCAGGGCAAAACCGCCAGATACATGCTTATTTTCTAAAAAATTGTTTATAAAAGATTTTAAAAATTATTCATACGTTGATTCTTTTTTCACGAAAAATATTTTGAGTAAATTTAAAGTTGAGAAGTTGAGAAGTGTAATATAATTTCCTATTTGATTCGAATAGGTTTCAAATTACATCACCAGATTTCAAGTTTATTAATTCTTACAGTGGATCGTTTTACTTATAGTTTATTTTGTAAAATAAACTATTTATGTTTTATTCTGATATCGGAGAACTGGATAAACGAGGTTCTACTGTAGGTTCTACTGAACTAATTAGAGAAATGAATGAATATTTGAATAATAGAACGGGTATTCAATTGTTATGCTACAATAAACGTTCACTGATTCGAACAATAACTACTGTAGCGCTTAGACCGTTCCAGACTGATTAATTTCCATGTGGAACACGTGGGAAGATTCAAATACTGGAGATTCGGACGATCGAGGTGTACCTGCATCTACCTCGCAGTTGCTTTGTACGTACGGTTCTCTGTTTCGATGATTCACCGTGTTCCATCGAACAATGCACCCTTAAATCATCCCTCGGTCGCACCGATCTCCCAGAGTCCGATTAGCAAGATCAAAGAGGAGGCGCGAACAAAATACACATAAGATCTGCCGGTAGCTTTGCAAGCCGTGTAACACGCGGTGGGTGGAAGAATGTTGGTCCCAGACCTGGGAGGGGAATCAACCGGCTGGCAGGGGAATAATAACGAACCGGACGACACGCGGCAAAGTCAGAGAGCGGACACGAGGCTTTATAAATCGCGAGGATGTTAGACGGACCAGTGATGCGTCGACCGCGATCCGATGCATCTGTGACCGTGTCGTCGCCGCTTCAGTTTTGAAGAAATCGCGTGGCCTTCGTGTCCTTGCCTCGAGGAATCAGCCAGTGACTAGTAAACAGCGTGTGCGTGCCATATTTATGCTATCTTCGGTTGTCGAAACGATTCTCTTATCCGCATCAAATTTCATTTAGTGTTTCAATATATCGTACCTTCGCAATGAATCGAATTGGTATTCGCATGCTCGGCTTCTTTTTGAGATAATGCAGGATAAAAAGAGGTAGCACGTTGCAGACATCTAGACGTTTTAGCACTTCATTATAGAAAGTGGCCTGTCAAATTGGAAGCTACAATATTTGAGTAGTTCCTGACGGTTTACTCGGTAGAAGGTCCACGCGAAAGTACATTGGTATGAAATGAAAAATTCACAGATAGATTAGGAAACGGATTCGCTTGTTTTATATAAACTTTATATATAAGTTTACATATAAATAGAAATTTTACATGTAAATCAGACTTTTCAGAGACAAAGTATTACATCATTCGAGTATCAGATAATCAAAATGAAAAATGAATATTACTATGGCGATCAAAAAGATTACACTGTCGGCATGCATAATAATTGCGATAAAATATTTCTTCATTTTTGGCTTATTGTTTGTTAAAATAATAAAGCAGTATGGTATCGGTACTCCACGTTTTTAATTCACATTATTACAATGAAAGAGTGTGCTAATATTATTTAGATCTATTGTATGTTATGTTACGTTAGTTATTATACTTTGTTACTTATTCGTTTGATTGTTTGCAACAGTTGGATATAATGTTAATGTAGACACGTTCGCAGTATAGTAATTAGTATCTGTCCTTCAGGAGAAGGCTTTCTGGTTACATTGAAGGAGGACCTGCGTGCTAAGAAAATAAAGAACCTGAAAACTTTCGTGGATGTTGTCGAACGACAGGTGAGTGATTACAGAAACAATCTTTCTTATCTGCGGAAGGTGCGACATTGCATTATGCCCATTCATGATGCCGTTGCATCGGTACCTTCTTTTCGGTCAGAATGAATCTGAACTTTGACAATGAGGGACCACGATTCGAACGATAATTCCTGCGCTTAGCGGCTACGATGTTATTATAATTCGTAACATATTGTAAACTATTGGCTATTGTCTGCTAAAGTAGCGTACTCGGTTTCATGAATGCTATAGTCTCTAAAGGGTTCATTGAAAAGACAGCGCCTTTGTTGTAAAGACAAAAGGCTGTACATGTGTGTATGTATAAAAGACTTTTTGTCATAACGTTCTATGCATTCGAACAGATACGGTCCCTATGCAATTATACCGAAAATCACGTTTCGCGTTGATAAGACAACCATAGTGACAAGAGAACAGAGCTTTCTGACTTTTGCAATGTTATGCAAAGAAATAATTTAATCGTTGCGTAGTACCAAAGGTCGGTTTTCTTATTAATTGAAAACAGAAAGATTGAAAATCAAACGAATTATGCATACTTTGACTAATAAAGTATTCATTTAATGTAAAAGAAATTTATTGTCCTACTACGCAACCTAATTTATATCGTACATATTTCCCGAAACGCATATTCAATCGTTTATATGTTCATTACTGTTATTTGCTAACTTCTGGGGAGAAATAATTTACTGTTATTTCAAATCGAAATCGCCCAATAATAACTCTCGTATTGATTTCGTAAGTAAATTAAGAGGGGAGAGCTGCCTGCGGCGGTTTGCTAAATACAATCTCGTCAATTTTGTATAATTAATCATTTTCACCAACATCTATTACACAAAGAAGAGGAAGGTTTCAATTTTGTGCACGTTATTAACATTGAGATGAAACAATAAAGACAAGTAAAACATTTGTTGTAAACAAAGATTAATTAGAATAATTAATACATCAAGTGGGAAACAGTAAAAGCATTCGAAGCATTTCAAATTACTTAATAATAATTCGCAAACCGATTATTATACATATTTACAAATAAATTGATTACTATTCTAAAATTATACGACCATAAGTTTTTTAAACTGTATACATTGCTCAATGTGTAAAGCTTATGCGAGACGATGGTGTGACCTTGTTTACAAATTACAACCAGTTTTACGTTGCAGCAGTCTTCCGCGTGTACAAATATAGCATAATTTGTCCATCCACTGCTTATTTGGAAGATTATGTGCATAGATTAATTCGCAAATGTTTGTAAACAAGCGATATAGGTACATTGACGAGCTACGAAATCTGTATTTACGTTCGCATCTAACTTATAGAGTCCTATTTCGAACAACTTTCATGAAGTCAAATCGTTCGACCGGCGCACGAAATAAATATCGCACAAGAACTACTGTAACTGGACAAAACTAGGTCGTCATATCGGACACGTGGACTGGTTCTTTTTGTGTCCTTAATACACTTCTGCAATACTTGCCATATATTATGAAAAATCGTGCATTTATCGGATATTGATTTTCCATGTATTTATAAGTATCACGTCTTATTCTTTTACGGTTACGAGTTGCAAGTTGTTCATGCCTTATCTTTTATACCGCCACGAAGACATTTTTTCTCACCGGTGGAATAAAAATACAGTGGTAGGTACTTTAAAGACAGGCTGTAGTTGCAAATGGTGACTTAACAACGAAATTAGTTCCAACTCTTCGGTACAGTCTAAGCAATTTGCTTCTAAGTCATTATGCCTTACAATGGCCGCATTATCCTCAAGATAGATTCAAGTACCAAAATCCTAGCTACGAGAAGACGACGTTCAAGGAATTGAAGTCAGACGTTATTGAAACCGTTCTTCCCGAAATTTTCGTTGAGAAAAGAATTCGCATCGCAATAATTTTCAATTAAAGTAACTTTAAAGTTTCAATAATTTTAGACTAAAAATTGTCGAATCGGTCATTTCACTGGCAATTGTACGAATAGTGTATCCGTTGATATGGTATTTTAATATTGATAATACAACTATCAAATTCACGATAGAAAAATTGAACTAAAACTGCTATTATTCGTACAGTATCGTTAAAATGTCTACACGTGATAAATGCATGAAAATCCACGTCTTAGCGATCACTGCGTCAGTCTCGATCGTCCAGTTTTTCTTTCATTTTGGGAGAACGTTCCCCCGATTTTGCGAAATTTTTATGGCGGCTGATCGGGCAGGTCAGCGTGTTAAACACTTTCCGACGGAGGTAGCGGCGTGCGAGCATCCCTAGCAGACTCTGCGAAAAGATTTTGCGCGGAACGGGATAGGGTTACGGCCGGTTCGGCTCCGCTCCGGCAGAAATGTGTGGCTGACTGACGTCGGCATCGATCGTGGGCAAATTGGATTGCCGCTAAAACAGCAGGGCTATCTTACGGCTTATGGGGATAGCGTTCAGTGCCGTTGGAAAAGGTTGAAACTTCGGTAACGAGAGTGAATTCTGACGTTCCGTTGCTTCTGCGCGCCGCGCTTCCACGGCTCATCGCGTCGTTTTCGAACACGAATATATTCGACACGGGGTATGGCACATGCGATCGTTCAACGTTTATCGTGATCGACGAAACCTGGTCGGCTTAACGAGACCGTCGCGTCGGGCCCATCACCGGATCGCGCGCGTTTAAATGAGGGTCGATGAGGCGGAGAATGGCGCATTGTCGTGAGTGATATTGCGTGGTTGTACCTACAGCATTCCTATGAAAATCATTATCGATAGAGTGCGGCTTAAAGTGGGGCTTATCTGTATGAATCAATAATATTTCCGAGATCTTATCCCTTAACCCCTTAAATTGTAACACTTGGTCAAAAAGTAATGCGTGTTAAATATAGAAGCAATTGTGCAACGTGAATATGTGCCATATTTGCATTAGAGTTTGAGCATTTTACTGATTTCATTACAGAACATTATTACAGAATCCCTCTTCTATACGGTATCATGATTGTACTAAAATTAATAAAATTTAATTTCAACCAAATTTCAATTGAAATTTTATAATCAATCAAACCTGCTTGTAAAAATAAGAAATCATTAAAATGCTATTCAATTTAAATCCACTATTCGATTAGAAATATCGTACAACGTTTCTCGCAAAAAGATAATGTTTTACCAGATGAATGATATCATGAGGTTTATGAGATTTATAAGATTTACTGTTAAATACAGTATATGGTGCGGAGTCGGGGATAGGGAGTCTGTATCGAACCTGGGCAAATCGATTTTGATACTGTGAGAGGTAGTTCGACGAACAATATTTGGCACATTTCCTTCTATCGACCGTCGTCCTTGTTGAAAAGGTGAAAACAGCTCTTGATATTTAAAAAGGTACGTGTTAAATATTTTTCCAAAAGCTATCTTTCCAAGATCGGTGTGTCCAGATTCGATTTATTCCTCCTAGTTAGAATCCGCGTCATTTATTGAATCTTAAAGATTTTGCATATGTTCTTCGAAGTAACAGATAAAGCTCCTCATTATTTGTTGCGAGGTACTTTTATTTAGAAACGAAATTTCATAATTTATACCTATTAATTTGAAGATGAAAAATACTGTTTGTGGGTCTAACGTCCTTCGCATCAATAGGTCTATGTTTCTAGGATCGTCAAGTTATGTGACACTTTTCTCAGTTACAAGTATCGTCGTTTCCAACATGTACTAACAATCAACGCGCATTCAAATCTTCGGATGTGATCTAAAAATCACGTTGCAATTGCTTTATTGCGCTGGCCACTTCGTTTACGCATTTCGAAATATTAGTAATGTTACATGGTTGTTTGTTCGTTTCTTCTTTGAAAACCTAGCCGAGGAATCAATGACTTGCTAATCAAATCCATTTCGACGGTTGCCGTGGATAGCACGGATTACAATTGCATTTTATGGTAGTTTTCTGCGAGCTGTGGAGCACAGATGTGCCAGTAAATAGACCGAATTGAGTGCCCCGGCGTTACTGTACTTATTCTTTTTCCGATGTACGTGTTGTAGTCGAGAGTGCAAACGAACTCTTCCTCCAAAGAGTCTGTTAACAATACCAAAGTGAATTCTTAAGTAATCAGCACCGCTGAGCAGACCAGTGAGGGAAAAGAATTTCAAACGAGAATTAAACTGACTGGGGAAATGGACTACATGCGGCTAACAGAAAGTAATTATGTTCCAAAACACGACTAGATTGTAATTACGGTGTAGTTAAAGGGTTTCGAACCGAGGGGCGAGTAAAAGTTATTTTTAAATCGACCGCCGCAGCTCATCGCCAGCTTGCATTAAAAATATAAAATGATGAAACCTGTCTACGATTCTTAATGGAATAAATAACGGATTGGTCGAACTATTTAAAGCGAATACATTAAACGAGAACGAATGTAACAATCAAGCTCTCGCGAGAAAATATCCGAAGGTTTTAAGATGCCATAATGTTTGAAATGCTTATAAAATACCGTATGCTTCGAGAACCGCAAGTGCTTGGCTCCAGAAAAATGTTTAACACGTTGAGCGCCGTGTCAGTCAAATATGGGTGACGCTAGTTTTTAAACAATTTTGAAAATTCATTTCCATTTTAATATATCCGAACAAACTGAATTTGACTAGGATGCTTCGGACGCGAAAGAGTTCTAATGCCATCCCCTATGATCAATTTTAGCTTTCTAATTTCGCTTTAATTAATTAAATTGCTTTGATTTTGTGAACATTTTGGTGGTCTATTGTTGGCGTTGTTCGTGTTAAACAAAACCAACAAGAAATGATTCAGCTTTTATTGAAACTGAGCAAGTTTACGGTCATTTCCTTTGGGTTAGTACTAAAACGTGATCAAGTACGTCTAAGAAATAACATTGGAAATGCTATTGATTTGACATTACCCAAAGTCTACTAAGCAATACGCGTGTCGACACTTTTACGAAGGAACGTGAATAGACAGAGGGTTAACAACTTCGCTCTGTTAAAGGTTCCATTAAAATCAGGATTTCCATTGTAAAGATTTCGTTTTATCGAGGACAGTATTGAGTTAGAAATGTCGCGACAAACTGTACGCGATTGTATCACGTGGCCACAACAATTCGTCCGCAGCATAGTCTCAAATTTCCGTGAGATAACAATTGTTTTCCTTTGCGTTATTCGATCAGTTAATTATATTCATAGTGGACGCATACATGCGTTCGACACCGAGCGGTGTACGCCCAATAGAAAGCGAACAGTACGATCGCTTCGTCGCCTTGGGTATTAAATCATACATACGGTACAATGGTCCATTAATGGAAAACGAGTAGCGAAATCGTTTCTCCATTGATAGAAAGAAGACTGAACTATTAGCGTTCATATCGTTTACTGAAATAATAATGGTTTTATTAAATAATTCAGTGGAACGGTGGATTCCGATTCGGTAGAACTCAAATCACGTATAATATTCTTAAATCGATTGTTCTCCCTCTGTGTATTCAATCTTTGGTACTATAAATATTTAATAAAAAGCCTCTACGGTTATTATATTAATTTTCGGAGTGCTGCTTCAGTTAATTAAAAGTTATGTATGTCGATAAACTGTTCAATATAGAGTCGGTGCACATCAATATTTCATCGGTCGATGTCACGTATACAGAACTTCGCTATATTGCACGCAAACATGAATTTTTCACACGCGAAGTACGATAAATATTACACGCCATCTATTTCCCTGTGTCTCGTCCAAGTTTTATTCGGAAGTATTAAGTTTTATGACTTTTTTCCTTTTGACGTTACGTTCTACATTTGTGTCCTAAACTCGCGCGACGCGGAGCTCGCTGAAAATGCGAACAGGCACGGAGAGCTCCTACGTAAAACGAACGCAAAACGTGCAACAAATGGTTTTTTAATCATGAGTTCTGCGAGGTCCGACCAATGTTACGGGTATATTGAAAGTTTCACTCTGCTATTTTTTCCGTTCCCCTCGAGATAATCTGTGTATCTCAACATGCTTAAAGACCGTTGCATAATAACCGGCTCGTTAATAACAATTAGAAATAATTTGGTCGACTTGTGAGAATTTTGTATGACTTTGCACGTGTACCGTCAGAGCGTTTGGTAACTATGATAACTGTAATAACTGTGCCACGAGCATTGCTGCTATTCTATAAACAAGTATTTCGTGAATTGACCGCGCCGCGTCTGACAGTTGCGGAACGATAGAGCCGAGCCGCGCTTCCTTTGCTTCCGTTTTCGTCGCTGTCTATACGTCCTTTCCATTATTCGTTATTTCGGTCAGTTGGATGATAATGGACGCGTAGTTAGCATTCATTGAATTATTAGTTTTAGCAATACGTAATTCTCTGTATCTATAAAGATCGAACGCTTTCCGATGACACGATTCCCATAAATTAAGTTTCAGTCTAGCTACATTTAATAGTTTGCGCTGCAAATGATTTGGAAATATTATTAGAGTTCTGCGTTTCTTTCAAGGCCCAATGCAGATGTGAATATTTATACTTTTTCGTATATTCTGTGTCGCAAAATTTGCTGGAACACGTTGCGCGTAACAAGTTGAACAGTACAAATGTATACGATTTATAAACCGGTGTCTGTTGTAAATCAAAATCTGTTTGTAGCTTCTCTGGGGTTTGCTAAAACAAATTTATCCTGCGGTTAAAATACGCAATCTCATTCAAAAGAGTACCAATGAACTTGAAACCTCGATAAATGTCGTTTTAATCAGAATTTTTAAAATAATCTGCTCTTGATTAATCTTATCATGAACAGCAACTGCTCGAGTTAGATTTGTACGTACTTATCGCTACACTGCCGAACGCTGTGCATTTATAATTTATGAGAATTTTATGAATACCAATGGTACATGTTATTAGCCACCGGTCGGAGCATCGACAATTGTCGGATAGAATTTGTGCGGCCTCGTTACTCGATCGGCGAATCAGTATTCGTACTTGGAACGTTCAAATCGCGCTATGATATTTCGGAAGAAAGAATCACAGAATTTTAATCGTTGAAAAATGATTTAACTGCGATCCAAGTTTTGAATTGAGAAAATGTTCGCACTTTAATCGCTACGTTACCGATTAACGGAGAATATGTGAAAAAGCAATAAATAGTGAGAACATGTGGATTCGTTTATTCGTGGAATTCGAATCTAGCGGGAATTCTGTCTAATGTTGCAGCAACTCTCGATACTGCTACGAGATTTTCAAGAACCCGATACGGAGCTAATATAAAACAGACTCCGTTACACGTGTTAACGTCGATTTGGACTTCAGTCTGACCTCGTTCCGCGAAGATTTCAGCTCAAGGAAAAGCAGCGTGTGTTCATTTGTTTTTCTTTGTAGAAAAGCATACAGTGGCAATCTTATAAATAGGAAGAATCCTTGCGCGAAATCGTGCATGTTGCCCGACAGTGCAGGAAATATTAAAATATTCGCATCACAAGAAAATAGAGACGTTGCGCCATGCATGAAAATTCTGCTATCAAGGAAACGTGGAATAATAAACTCGCAGCAATTCTTCACGTATACTGGATGCGCGGTCCTACGCAGAAACAAATTATAATACTTTAAAACTTCCTGAAAACGGAGTTCGCGTCACACAAAAGCACGCGCATCCCGTGCATCATGTTTGCATCGGAAATAATTCTAATTGATCGAGCAACAAATTGTTTGGTACTAAAACAAAAAATAAATGTTTCCGTGAAGAAGTAGTTGGCCGCGTGTATATTTAACCCTTTGCGCTCGAGTGGTGACTCTGGGACACCATTAAAATTGTTCTATCACGTTCCAAAATAATGTTTACACTAGCAAAAATTTAGATTCAAAGAGTTGTCGGAAGCAAAACTGTTAGTATGAGTTAGAAGAATCAATTTCGTGTGCATATAATGCACTTTGCCACATAAAAATGGGAATACTATAAGCTAGAAAAGAGAGTTTAGGCTTACAGTTAAAATGGCTTCGAGTGCAAAGGGTTAATAATTGAAATGAAAAACTGCTGTTATTATTCGTTTACTCTTTTATGAACACAGATCCGCGCGTTTAAGTAATGTTATCCTCATTGGGTGTAGTATTTCGATAATAAAATTTTCCCTCCGATTCTCGTTTTCAAATATGTATCTTCGAGCGTGTAATATATAATACAATACCGGATATTCTTGGTATTATACTACTGTCAGATATTGAATTACGTGTTTTGTTTAATACCAACATTTTGATGCTATTCACGTAAAATAAGTCTTTCATTGCGCGTTGTGTTCCGTTGACTCGCCTTTGTGCACACCACCATTGATTTTGATTCCAATTGTTGCTTCGTTCGTATTGTTCATTGTTGTGCGCGTCGTCGTCTGCCAGGTTCATATGAAAAACTGTAAACAGAAACTTCTGAATGTGTTGATCAATTTGTGCAGTCCGAGTAGAGCGAGACCTCCTCTATAATTAGATGTCATACGTTTAAATGAAATTTTTACAAATTCACAATTTCTCTTCATATTTCTAAATTCCATCCTATCTCGGATAGAAGATATGTCTCTATACTACTAACCAAGCAAGTTTCTTACGTTTATGAAATTTCGAAGCATACTCCGAAGAGGCACTCGTGTTGACGGTTCTATTATCCACGAAACATTTTCCATTAATTTCGAAAGTAGTACGAGAGAATAAAGTGCAAGTTTCCCCATAAAACGATAGCTTCCCTTGAGCACCACTTTTAGTTACCATGAATCGGTTGTACCTAATAGGTGCCACCTATTATTTTAGGTGAACTGCTAGTATTGGGAGAGCTCGCGTTACAATTCTACGTAGGCTATATTTCGCGATCACTTTGCTGTGACGCGGCCGATGGTACAACGTTTATCCTGCGCTCGACGCAAGGTTAATGAAACGAAGTCTGTTTACTTTAGAAGTTGAGAAACATCTCTCGTGGAACAGTAGTGCCGTGGAAAACATTTCCTAGTTTTGAGCGCAGTTTCAAGAGCAACTCGAAGACGTTCACGTGGAAAGGGTCGCGGAAAGTAATAAAAGACAAAGTTCGGTAGGTATGCGAGGCCCAGCGGAGCGGTGGGGTTTTTCCGTGGAGAAAGAGGGTGCGCGACAAGGGCGAGTATGGCCTTTGGGCGTAGAGACTCTGCGAGTATGCATGGTACAGTGAGGAGACGTGACGGACGTTTTTGGGAAAACGAGTGGCTATGATAGTTGGGAGGGTTCAAACGATGATGTTATGGAGGCTGTAACACTGACTGCTTGGAGAACTATATCGCCAACTTATGGTTTTAGTTAAGTTAAACTTTAGTTTACTCGGTAACTATGAGACACGTCAGAATGGTAGTTTTTAATTGATCATTGTTAAGATTGCGAAGATTCATTTCTGGGAATTATTCAGCAGATTAATTCGATCTTTCGCACCAACTTGAATATATTTATTTATTTGCAAAGTAACGGACGACACTGTAAATGAAATATGATTCGCGCCCTTTCGAAAGGAACAGTTAAGTGCTCCAGACTTAAAGATTTCTATCATGTAATACTAAACCTACCCAGTCGATTAAAATGACCGGTTTCACATTTTTTGTTTTACTGTTGCTGAAATAATAAACCATTTTCGTAGAAAACGATCGACTAAATGTATTAATCCAAGCGCACATTATAATAAAAATAGCGAAGTAGGCTCTTTTCGTCGTTATAAGGCAACACACATGAGTTACTTTCAGGGATAGGCAGGTCTATTGTTAATGCCTACACGGTCAATTTGATTCTGAACGTGTAGGCGGCACAATTTTGGAAACCGGGATATTTAAATTTCGGCTAGAATTTCGACGCACAGGCGCGGCGGCAGCCAATTTTTTCGTGCGTCAGCCGCCAATGTAATGGACGACCACTGACGTCCAGTATGTTGTCACATCCGGCGTCAGCTCCAGACGTGTTTCGATAATTACATTTGGATAGCGGCTCTTTTTTCGAGGCTTTGTTTTTCACCACGTTCACGGGCTTTTACTTGTAGTCACCGTTCCCGCGAGACAGAGCATTTCATGAGTTTGTTTATGCATAGTTCGTTGTCATTGTCGCAAATGCGTTTTCGTTTTCGGCGAAGGTTTCATTAAAATCGTTGAATAATTAATTTCTCAATTACCAGCGCCAAGAGGGAAGCAGTCGTGAAAGAGCATTTGTGTTTTCATCTTTTTAGTGTACAGAACGAAACCATACAGAACACATAATTAACGATTTCATCAAATACCTGAAGGCGATAAAATTAATCGTTAGAATAGCATAGCGGATCATATAGTCGCTAAAAACCAAACAGTTGAAGCAACTTTGAAATAAAACCTGGGAAAATAACTTTTTTGTATTGCAATATTTGCTCGTATCTCTGTGTTTGTTTGATATCCGTAACGTTAATCAACCTTTACATCTTTCAATTATTCATTAATGATACACAATTTAGGGGAGAGGTATAATGTAGACAACTCACCCATCGTTATTGATTTTCTTTCATCGACACCCCGTGTCAACTTCCATTCCGTTTAATACAGAAACGATTTCCGACAACGAGCGTTATTCAGCAGTTGTCAATAAGTATGTTTCCTTGTTTATAGGCTCACTATTTTACATTAACACTGGGGTTATGAAGTGTACGCAAATATATTTCTCAAAAGTAGTTTCACTAAATATTCCCCGTAGTTGTTTCACGGTTGAAAAGTTAACTTTCACGCGAGGAGCACGAATGGGTTTAAAAACATTATCATGTGAGAAAAAAAAATCGAAGAATTATTTAAGAAGAAGCTGCGAGTACAAGCACAGGTATGTACGTTTCAAGATATTGTATGAACCTTTTTACACTTTTCCAGAAACCTATTGAAGTATATATCAGACGTGAAGCATCTAGGTTCGCACTTTGAGAGTAATATACAAGCGTTTGAAGTTTAAGTGTTAAATATAGTTACAAAGATAGAATCAATTCTCGGAATTTTCCGATCGGATGCAATCAGAACAATTTGATCGTGCAATGGATCTGTCAATAAAACAGTGAGCAAACCTGGCACGGTACACGAGGACGATATATTATTTAATGTCGCATAAAGTAGATGCGTTACCGACGGCGTAGAACCCGGTGGAGCGGTCTTCTGATCCTCATGGTGACACTTCCACCAAGGTCACAGTGACGGAATCCTGTATACATAAACTCTGACGAAGAGACCTCACATCAGCCACGTGCTTGGTTATTTCTGGTTGTTTATTAGACTAGGAGCGGTTGCTTGTGTCATTAATTAGACGTTTCTGACGACTTTTCTTTCTATAGCCATTCTAGATTGAAAATTGTAGCTCGAGCTCCGAGGAGATTGTTCTACCTGGACATAGTTGGTCGCAAAAGAATTCGGTCGTTTCGAGTATCTAGCTTCGTAGAACTATAAATTTGCAAATTGAAAAGAAAATCGCAGGCTCTTTCAAATTCCATTTCTTATTCCGTGTATAAAACAAATTAAACATTGACTTTTTGAAGTGATCAAATATGGAGTTAACAAAGTGCAGCTGGTTGCAAGCTTGACGAATTGAATAAATAAATTATAAACACATAGGGCAGGTAAATATTTTGGAAGACTTGCTACGAATTTTAGCATCGAACAGCGTTTATTAAATGTTCAAAATTCCATTCGTTTACTTTCACGGTGCTCCACGTCTGAAATTGTTTAAAGTGTAGCACAAAGAACCAATTGTTACTTACGTTAGATACTAAAATGATGTACAAGCGACACCATATTGAGCCCCGTTAAAGTATTCACTGACTCGTCCCTGAATAGACGCCGCTATCATCGCGCTTACTTGGTAACAAGATCGAATTAATTGATAATTGGTCAACATTCAGTCCTTCGAGCTTCATTCCCGCCATTCTACTCGGGCGACATCGCATTATTCCAGTTTGTTGAGGGGAAGTTACGACGCCGATGTAAAAGCAGCAGGCGTCGCGGGGAAGATTAAACTGGACGCCTAATTTCATTTGGACAATCCCGTTCTGAGCTAGACATCCTCTCTAATATCCAGTTAGGTGTTTTGAAAAATTCCGGAGATCCGCGACGAAGAAGGAATGTTATCTTTTAATTAACCATATAGTTCCGTTCTTAACGCTAGAACTACCGAGCCCTAACCGTGACTAGTATATATTGTTTTATAACAACGACGACATTGAATTTATTTAAACTTTCTACGATTTTTATTACGATATGTACCTCAACGAAGAAGTTCGTGTCAAAATTTCTAACGAAAATATTTTTATGGTGTTAAGAATTCTAAAATAACAAAATCAGAAACCAGTCGTTTTTACTGCTTTGGTAGTTCTAGTGTTAATAAGCTAACTTTTTAGAGAATTGGATTTTAATGTATCATATATTTTTGGGAAAGGTGCTTCTTTTCTCTCGAAGATGACGACGACTGTTGCAGAACGAGTTCTGAAAATAGACTGCAGACGTTCGTCCTATCGAAGCATACGAAAATATGCAGTAAATGTGCAGACAATGGACTAGAATTATGCAGGCTATTATAGGTACACTGATTGAACCCTTCTCTCAGTCGCTCGCATGGTGCGAAGACGCATCGAATATAAAAAAGAACACGAGGATCGTCGTCTCCATCCATCCAGGATCGTAAAACCCAAGTTCTACCGTTCGTTTTATTTTTGAACGTAGAATCACCACCGGAAACATCTACATATATACGTACACACACATGGCCGAATACCTTGCGCGTATACAGGGCGGGGCACTTAAATGGGAACACCTAAATATCATCCTTATTTGTGACGCTACGAAAAAGTTCTTCGGAACAAAGTTGCACTGTTTAAAGGGACGCGGGTGATAACATCGATGCGTTCCGAAGTTCAGTTTTTTACGAGAATTTGAGATCATCGATGTTCTTTTTTTTTTAAATAGGGTTACGTATTTCTACCATTATATCGTGATAATTACGACCAAGGCGAATTCAATAACCTGTAATACCATGATCTTCGCGCGACCTTGAATACGAAAAATTTTAAAACATTTAGAAGTGGAGGCGACTAGTGAAATAACTACACGAAGATATCAACAAATAATAAGTGTCTTAGAATTTTAGAATTTAGTTTTAGAATTTAGATTTAGAATTTTGATTTAGAATTTAGTTTTAGAATTTATATTTAGAATTTCGATTTAGAATTTCGATTTAGGATTTAGGTTTAGAATTTATGATAGTAATAATAAATTGGTAATAGCAAAGGTATGCTCACTATTTGATTGAATACCAGAGAAACGAATAAGAAGAGGTGACGGCGAAAGTTTGGGATACTACCATTATTTATACATTTCATATTCGATGCATGATGCTATAGGATGCTACAGGATATCGTGGAATGCCGTAGGATGCAATAGGATACCATAAGATACCATACATGGCACAGGATGCCGTAAGATGGATCCTGATCAACGACGAGATTAAACAAAACTCTAAGCAGAGAGCATACCGTTGATGTCCGCGAGTGTCACGAATATGAACCTTAAGTGATTAAGAAGCATGGTAAAAATATGAGATGTAAATAATACGGTAAGACTGTTTCCGTTGTTTCTCAATGCTTCGAGGCACACAATGTTTAGGCTACATACTGATCGAGATAGGACCGATCACAAAAGCTTGTCCAACTCTCAGGTTTCCGTTGTATTTACGACTATCCTCATTAAACACAGCAGATAAAGAAAGAAGGAGATTACTACTTCGAGGAAAAGATTAAGAAATTTTCGAACGACACATTACATGGTGACTTGCTACAAAATCATGTACGAACAACTCTTTTCCTATCGTTCATCGGTTTAAATTCGAACGAACTTGCTATTCGCACGAACGCTGAATTAAAAAGAACGAGAAGTTGTGGCACAAGGCGTTAAAAAACTCGTTGAAAATTTCACAAACGATCGCATCGTGAAGGCAGCAAAATCCTGGACCAGCTTTTCCAGCTTCTAAATATTATGGAACCTCTTCGAGTGTAAAGTCCTCGAGGTCTGCGAAGTGCGAAAGGGTAGAAATTGATTTTTTGCTCTTCGGATAAGAAGCCAGCCCTTGAGTAGATCTTCCAACAGCCTATCTTGACGATTTGCATCGAATTAACCAGGCTCACAGGGAATCGTAAATTTCCTCGATTGTAATTGACGCAACTCGAGAGGCCTCTGACTGGAGAGGTCGGTAAGAGTGGCGGGATCGAGTACAATGTTGTACCGAGAAGATTGACCCGTCACTCGGAAACGTGCTCGGTCGTATAATCCGATTATTTTCCTGGTCCTCGATCGTTCGGTTTCCGGCAATCGCTGTGAAATTTCGTTGCCCGTGTCGAACAGAATTCCCCGCGTTCTGCAATGTCGGATATTTAACTGGGAGCTCGATTGAACTCGATTGGAACGACTGGGACGCGCGCATTGCTACGCGATAAGTATCAACGAGAGGAAATAACAATTAAACGAAAAACAGGCGAGATCGCGGCACACAATTTCGACGGAAGATGTTAGTTACATCGCGAAGTTGGACGATTGGTAAGGCGACACGCGACGATGACGCATGCTTGGGAATTCCGTACGAATCTTCCTGGTGTTTATGTGCTTGTCTCGATGATAACAATGTCTCGATAAAATCGTACGAGAAGACTAGATGTTTTTTCAAACAAACGATAACCTCCAGTTTTATGGGAACAGATTATTCGTGGTTTTTTCATAATTTTTAGTTGACGAGTTGAGCAACGTGTCGGTCACATATAGATGACAATAATGCTTGGCCAATCTTGAGAATTCATTTTTATTGTAATAGATTTGAGGAAACCACCATCCACTATGATCAATTTTATAGATTTATGATAAATTTAGATTTTCAGACCTGAAGGAAAAAACTTTTCAAACTTGAAATATGGCTGAAAGAACTTTTTTTGATACGCCTATCGAATAGTGTGAACAAAGACATCAATTTGATTTGGGGAAACGTCTGTCGGCCACTTCTTGTTTGGCTATACCTTGTGCTCGGATAGTCTCCAACGAATTTCGACGGATTCTTGCGCAAAGTACCGTTTCTTCACGGCGATAGTGTATACCGATGAAATTTCCATATTTTATGTAAATTGGAATCGGTTGCTCGCGAGGTCAGTGGAACAGGTTTAACAGTTACGAGTTAATGATTCTACAGTCAACAAATATGCCGTGGTTCTTAAGGAATAGCGTGCGCATGATTATTCATCAAGAACGTCATTAAAAGTATCAACCGTTAAGCATAGAAATTAATTATTTTCGTTTTTTATACGAAATTAAGATTTTATTAAACAACAGTTACAAGAGCTCGGTTATCAAAGTATTAAAGATAGAACCGCGGATGTGGAATACTGATGATATAAATGGATACACTAAATACAACATTGTAAAGACATTACGCGAATTTAGGAATATTACTTGAATTTAATTTGGAGAACAGAAAACAACATTTAACATGGTTTTATTGTTAAAATGTTACACTTTTCTCTCTTATTTTTTCAGGTATAATTACCCTCTTGTACTACGAATTCCGGCTCACCCTGTATATTCGTTCGTAGATATTGTACATAATAAACGACAACGAATTAATTTACAGAAATCAATTTAGCAATTTCCCCTTATTATTCTGTGCCCGAGTAACGACGCTGGACATTTTATTGCAAAAGAGACTTCGAAAGGAAAATACGGTGTAATGAAGTTACGACACAGCCTGTTTGAATTTTCAGCCGTTCAGTGATCAAAGCACTCGATTGCTATTAGCTGATAGTAATTATCATAATACAGTGAGATGCAAATTGCTTGTACTTACATGAAAAGTCATCCGTGTGGAAAATTTGGACGTTAATGAAAATTTGTAGAGCGTGATGGAATACGCGAGGAACAATTTCTTTGTAGTGAAAAATTATTTCAATGTGATCAATTAATGTGATGTAATTACAATTTTCTCAATATAGCGTCACAGAAAAGTTTCTTTAATGCATCGAGATATTCAATTTAGTCGATGAACGCTTGAACAAAAACGAGAAAGAAAGGGTTGTTCTTTCTTTCGGAAACTGCAATTTTGCTGTGGTCTAATAATAGCTTCGAAGAATATTACTCTCAGTGGCGTAATAAATCGGCAGTTAATTCTTGGCAATATGGATGAAAACCTCATTATTTCAGTGAAGGGGCTGTAGATGCAATTAATACTATATACAGGGTGCGGCCGAATAACATGTACAAGCGGACAAGAGGTGGTTCCTTATGAAAAACTAAGAACAAAATATGGAATTAAAACTCGTACCGTGTTTGTGAACAATGATCTGAGATTTCTTCTGTTACGCTATATGCCTAAGCAGTTAGTTTTCGTTTGCTCGACGAAACATTAGTCATAGCCAACATTAGTGAAATTCAACGTTATACGTTGCTTCACGAACCTTAACTTGGCCGTGACAGCATATGTACGCATCGGATCATCAAACTCGATTTTCTCGAAAACTAAGCCTTAAATAAAAAAATTTTATTCCGTATTTTGTTCTTAGTTTTTGATAAGGAACCACCTGGTGTCCGCTTGTACATGTTATTCGGCCGCACCCTGTATAGTAGACAGTAATTGAGTAGAATTTTGTAACGGCACTGGATAAGGAAAGATTTCAAATGTTCGCGTTGCTTAATTCTTTAAAAAAGGAATAAATACAAATCCCCTCACTAAAAAGTTATGTTATTTGATCAATAAACGTGTTCCGATTTGCGTGTATACTCGATTTTGTAACAAACCGCGTATGCTTAGTTTCGCCTGAATATCGTATTGCTTATTGTACGATAATTTTCAGTCTGTTTATCACAGTATTCACCGTAATATTATTTTAGACATCAAACTTTCATGATCACTATTTCGTCGATAACCTCTGGATATGCTACGGACTTAAATGCCGTGGTCTGCGAAACGACCAATTTCTGTTTCTTTGAACTGCAATTCACGGGACCACCTGTTAGCACGGCGACAGTGTCCGGGCATAATTTTCCATTATCTCTGTTCTCGGCCAAGTCGGAGTCAACGTACGTAGTTAACTCTTTCGTTGTCTGCACACATTTAATTCTATGGATTTTATGCGCAAATTAAAAACTAGTATAAGCATATCGTACAGTGTTTGCGTCACTGCTGCGTTCGTTCTGTTTCGATATAATACGATAGATTATAAATATTAATACAAAATTCACTCGGATTTATTCCTTAAAAGCACTTCGTGTTCACGTTATGTTCTGTAAATGATCGATACGTACAACCTGTAAGGGATCTAGTTGTAGTACATGCTATTAAAACTGCTTTCGCGCATACCGTTCAAATTTAACTTAATTTGAGCCTGGTGTAAATCTCGTGTACATATTGAATTAGTCAGGATATGGTTCTTGATAATGTGTGATAAAATCATCGGAGTCGGTGCAGCCTGGCCAGCCTTTCCTATGCAATTACCAGCGGCTTTACATGCTCGAAACGTTTATCTGTTAAAAAGTCGATAGTAATTAGCTGTGTTGCGGAATGTTTTGTATGCGCGCCTCAGGCACACAGATTGAAATTGCTCAATTGATTTTTGTGTCACGTTGCGCAAACGATCGACCGATTTGCTGTCGCTCGGATGGCAATGTTACATATGTACGTGTTTCGAATCGCCAGTCGTTGAAGATAGACGCGTTAATCGCAAGACACGAACATCGCGTGCATATCGTACCAGGTGGATCAATGAACAAAATGCATCATATTTTTTTACTTACTGTAACAGTGACGTAAGCATTTAAATCCATTCGAAGCGGGATATATCGTTCGGATCAAGCATTGACTCTGATCGCAGGGAGACTGCGTCCCTCGGACAAAATTAACTATAATTAGATTGAATTATATGTCGTTCGTTAACAGTTCGCCAGCGGTGCCGAGTTATTTCTGACAACATAACCTTTTTTCTCAGAATCTCTGAGGTACACTTATTTAATTTGAGTCAAATGTCATTCGACACCGCCTTCCGACCGACCGCTTTCCGGCTGTTAATTGTTGCACTAGGAAAGAAAATTATTGCTTTCATTGATCTCTCGTTTACATTGTTTGGAACAAAATTGTTATTTCAACTTTATCTGTAGCTTTCATAATTCGTTTTACGGCTAAGTAAGGATTTTTGGAGTTAGATAATTATGTAGTTGACAAATCGTGAAATTACTCGAATTTTCAGTACTGTTTAGCATTGAAAGATATGTTCTTAAAATAGTAGAATTGAGTTCAGAAAGGTAACGCTAGAAGGTGTGAAAAGTAGTGAGCCATCGGGATCGAATGTACAAATCGGAGTTTATGACAAAGGCCGATCATTGCATCATAATACCACATAGTCACCTCGTTCTTGCGTATTATGGAGAGCTCTCCAGGTGCATTACGTAGTATGTATTATCATTTGCGGATAGCCCGGAATAGTCTCTGGAACTAAAATTAAGTCAATCAATGTAGAAGTTGTCCTTCAATAATTTCGATTCTTTTTTATTCACGCGATATTTAATAAACTTGTTCAGAATTGCTTTTACTTCTGTGGTAGCGACTCTGAACAAAATTATTGTCACCTAAAAATGGTCGAGTTCATTCTCGAATTGTTAGTTAACAAGTACGACAGACTTGGAATTGCAATATTCGATATCTTCCTTTTAAAATATTTCAGTAATTGCTTCCTCAATGAAGTCTTGCAAATATACGCTAACACGAGAAGTTAAGCCGATTGAGTAATCCAGTTGGCTGAAAATATTCACCGAATTCACCGGAACTCGTTAAAAATCCCCTTCATTCGTCATTTCTAGATTAGCAAAATGGATGGTGGCAGGCAATAACAATGCTAACTCAGACGGCGTATGCAAAGTAGAGCATTAGCATGATGCAGCAGAACAGTAGATACGTCTGTGGCCCTCGTCAACATGTCTCGTTGCTGGCTCTCAGTCTCGCTCGCTGCCAATGCATCCTCCTGTTCTCGAGTATTATTAATGACACCGTTACAGAGGGCAAACTCGTGTGCATACACGTAGGGAACATTGTCAGCTTGCAGAGTAGTGTGCGTATGCTACTATACCGAGCGTTGTTGATCTCCGTATTGCACATGCGTGAGGAAAAACGAGGGAACAGGTAGCGGCTAGTACTTCGGTTCTGGAAGCTCCTGAACGTTGGTGCACGATCAAGGTCGATGGTCGCCAAAGTTTTCCTCGTTCCAGGAGAAGTTGTTTTCCGAAGTGTGTGTTATTAGCCGCGGTAGCTAAATTATAATCATCGACGCCATATAATTGATTGAACTTCCACCAACTACTTCACGTCTTTCACCACTCCAATCTGGCTGTATCCACTCATTCTCGATAGTCCTTCGAACCGAAATTCTACTTCGGCTCTTTCGACCAATCTTCTCCGATTGCTCTCGACAATTCTCGTTGGATCATGCCAATGATTTCCCCAGGTAATTTTGAAAATCCATATTTCTCAGAGAAAACAATACAGAATTTAAAGGGTTAGGCTATCTTGGACGCGTAAAATTCTTTTGAAGAAATTTTGATCTCCGCTTCTCTCTTCTTTGCGATTGTGGTTTTTACAGAATGTTGTTTTCCGTCCGAACATTTCACTGACTTGTTAAAATACCCTTAAGATATTCTAAACAAATTCTTGATCTGTTCTCTTCCCGGACATGTAAATCGAAATGATTTCACTGTAACTCAGGACAGCATTGCGTTTCTTTTTCAGCTTCATCTAAATGCACGACCGGTTCAACTAGTTTCTATATACGGATAAAAACAGCACGAGCTGTCAGTACGTGGATATATTGGGAACGGATTCCAAAGATTCATGTAATCGTAGACCTTTAATTTATGGAAATTAGAATCTGAAACAACACCTAATTACACATCTCGGATTCTAACAGGCTTTCAATGAAATATACAGCTCATTAAGCAATCGCTGAACGTTCGCGGTTCTGACATGTGATAAAGATTTCTAGCAATAACCTTTTAAGTACTTTTTAATATTTAAACATTCGAGTAAATGAATGCTGGCCTACGATAAATATAAACTTCCTTTTTCTTCTAGAAATTGTTACAATCAGCAGATATTTCAACTTCAATTTCGTGGATCTATAATGTGGACTTTGTTGTGCCCAAAAGTGCATACTATGTACATTAAGATTTATACAATTCGTAAGTGTGCTGTCATCGGAAAATAAATACTAAATGCACATAGATCATAAGTACGTACGTCTGTACATATTTATAGAAAATATTGTGCTGCATCAACTAATGTATACAGAAATGATCTTAAAATATCTGAAAATTCTCCAAAAGTGATTACCGTCATATTACATTAACTTTTGTTAATGTTTTGTTTTGCGTATAAATTGTTTTGTCTTCGAATATAAGCAAAGATATATTTAGACATTCAGAGATATATTTAAACGTTCTATTTTTTCTCGTGGGAGAATCCATTTCTAATAATCGAAATCCAAGAGAAATAACGCGATCAGAATTTCGCGTGGAGTTCGCTCGAGAGTCGGAATTTTCATTTTTCAATGCAGATTGGCATCACGGTGAACATCCCTCAATCTAACAATGTTATAAGTGGAAATTGGAATGACTGGTCGCAAAGGGAATTGCGCGAGAACCGAATTACTCGAGTATGAAGACCATCTTCCCATAGCCTTGTTACGATCGGTATCTCACTTTCACGGTCTCCTCCGCTGTGCATCTCTCCGCGATGGCTGCAATGAGCTGTGTAATTGATAGCCTCTTCAACAGGACAGCCTCGCGGTAATAATATTGCGCGCGATGATCGCTCGAGGACTGGGCAAATAATATACAGGGTGATTCATTTTCACCTATCCACGCAATTGTTTCCCGAATAATACATTTCTCGAATTTGAAACATCACCGTTTTTTTCGCTGTCTACTTATGACAGACGTAACATTTGTTCAGGTAGAAATGCCTCACAGATCTCAAAGTTATCTTTGTTCTTTTTTTAAATGGAGCTCTGTGTTGGTTTTTTGAAGGTTGCCTCTCTCGAACGTTGTTAACCCCTTCACGAGGCAGACTCTATTCTATTTTAAATTCTATTTTCTTGCCGCCAATATTTAAAGATTGAAGATGTAAATACAAAATAAGTATAGTTTCTTTTTCGTCTAAGAAATTATTGGGATCGAAGAAGTGTTAGTCATTTTAATTGTAAAGGAACTGGTACGGCAAGAGGTTAAGCCTGTTTCCTACCCCTTGTATTTGCATTCGCTTGATTTAAATGGGTTAGATTACATTTCGTTAATGTGAGAACGCGTTGTACCAACAAGTGTTAATGATATAAGTATTGTCAGAGGACGTCGATTAAAATTCGCGTACATTTAACTGTATAAAATAAGTAAATCATGCTGTTATAGTCCACATCTATTAAAATAACTTCGTGGAAGATCACTCAACGAATATTCTTGTCCAACATTGTTATGCTACAAACTTAGCATAAATTTAAGTTTATAAAACAATTAAATTATTCTGGTACGGCCTATATGTATCAATTTATGACTTTACAAGACTAACTTCGTAGAAGATCACGCGACGAACAACCAAAGTTCGTGACCGAAACTTTTATTTACTTTAATATTGCAACGGTGAGAGTATATAACTTCCAGTTCCGACAGCATTGTCTTCGAACGCTGCTACTCGAATGTCTCTTAGCCCTCCCCGCAAGCTCTCAGCGCTTCTTCGGAAAGCTCAAGTTCGCTCGGCGAACGTGTGATAATGAGCACCGGTGGAAATTCGTGAAGTCGCGAAGTCGAGATTCCATTAATTCCGCACGGAAATACTGGTCCGTGAACAATTATTCTTGGCCACGATAAGCAATGGTGGTCGGGTGCATAAACACGGTGGTCACATTAACGTAAGCTTCCTACAGCTTCAGTCGCAGCTCTAGCTTGGCGACATGCAATTTCGTATCCGGGCTTCTCCCGTCCTAAAATACACACGGCTGGAGAGAAACAAGCGGATCTGTTTGGGTGAGCAGGAGAACGCGATTCAAGGTGGAAATTGAAATGTACGGATCTGGGTCCCTCGCTTCAAAATGGAGGTCACGCGTGGCGCGGAGGACGCGCGCCCGCCGCAAATAATAGAACAATCATAAATTCACGCATTACGGGGCGTCGGCCGGCGTTCCTGCGACTTTTTATCGGAACGAATCACCGAACAAACTCCAACGATCAGCGTGCCCCACCTAATGCAATGGTCGGCCAGGAAACTTTTATCTATCTGAACTTTTAATTAACCATAGCGAGGTGCACGCTTTTTCTTGTGTATCCTTGTCCACCAATTTTTAAATCTTGATATTTTCATTGGTTTTAGTATAATTAACGATTTGAAGCAGCTAGCAGGAAATTAAAAGTTGGACAGAACTATTATAACTCTGGGCCAAGAAGGACCCAGAGGCTTGATTTCATGGTGCCACGTTGTAGTATTATAGATATACGGGAGCTGTCAAAACGACAGATTCGCATTGTTTTATTTACGATGATTAAGATTGTCATGATGCATTTATGAGAAACTTATTAAATAATTTTATTGCTTCGGACAGATATTATGATATAAATTGCTAAGAATCAGAATATATATTATTATTACTTTTATTTATTTGTATATTATTGTTATTTGTACAAAGTAGTATGAAATAGTTGCCTTTAGGGCTTTGTTAACCTAATGTTAAGGGCTTCAGAATATTTTGAAAAATTATTCAACATACTTTTGCGATGAAAAACCTTGCTCGAATAGTATAGTTTTCAACACTATCTATACCATCTTTTTAATTGAATTTTGATGTGTACAAGCAATACTTCGATACAATTGTTCGGACTAGAAGCAACATTGAATCAATATTTTTATAACTTTTTCCTTCGAGACGGCGCGATTGTTTTATTTTTTTTATTCTAATTCGATTGATAGCCAGACTCATGCATATTCCGAGTCTCTTTGGTTTTCCAGTTTCGCGCAACTGCTGCGCTCGCTATCGTTCCAACCATAGGGAACAATTTTTTTCCGCAGAACTCCGCGAAACTGGAGGATATATAACTTCAGATGAAATCAATATTTCTGTTTTCAAACAATTCCGGGTATTCCTAAATTTCGTATGTTTCGCATTTCGATTTTAAGAAATTCTCGAATATTATCATTATATCGCTACTTTCGCGTTCGTCATTCTTTTGTTAAACATTCTTAAGAACCTGGTAAACTGATGTAAAAGAGCATCGGAGCAATATTCGGTAGATTTCTACCGAGTAATTCACACGAGTGTAGACTAAATAATTTCTGACAACAATTACCGCGTTGCGCTTTATCTAATACCACACGCACCTAATTGTAAAAATACGAAAAATCAACAAACGCGAGGTGCCCGCGCCGATCTATTCGAACGAACATAGCACCAAACAATCGAACAACTAACAAATCGAAGATCGTATAAAATGCATTACATAATTAATATCAAGGACATATACCAATATTCGCATTGGTCTAACAATTTAATTTTTCATGATGCAATACATGGAAATGTATTTTTCTGAATAATTTTAATGAATCGAAAATAACTGTTCCGCCGTTTTTTACAATTTTATTTTCTACTCATTCATTTCGGCTACAAATGCAAGTACAGGTAATCCTCCTATAACACAGTAGACAGGTTCCTAGAAAATGCCGCATTGTGTGAAACCGTGTTGTGTGAGACCCAGAGCCAGTACAAAAAGAGGGTTACGTTCCGGAAACTTATTAAAAACAAATATTTTTGTTTTAATTCTATATAAACAACTTAATTTTTATTGAAAATACAAATGTATGTACACCACAAAACAAAGAAAAAAAACAGAAAATATTATTTTAATTTCACGCAACTCTAATTTAATAAAGACGAAAAAGTTATTATTTAACGCACCGTGGCTCGACGCAGACTGCCGACCAGCAGCGTGAAATACTTTTGTTTCACTCACTGAGGTAGAAATGTAAACATCTCAGTGGCAACATTGTATCTTGAAGACGGCAAGCCTCGCCGCGGCTGTAGAAGTACACACAGTGCTGCACAGAGGTTTTTGCAATTTTCTTATCGTGTTGGAGCGAAACCGTGTTATAAGACGATGTGTTGTAGGAGGGTTCCCGCAATTTACGAATCGTGTTATAGTGAAACCGTATTATAAGATGCCGTGTTATAGGAGGGCTACCTGTATTAACCTTTTGCATTCGAAGCTATTTTAATTCGAAATCCAAAACATGTTTTATGATTTCTATTTTATATGATGTATTGCGATTTATCCATATGAAATTGAGGCTATTTGCAAGTATAGTACTTACAATGTTAATAAATTCTCAATGAAGATTAATGTAAACGAATCTGATATTATTACAAATATTTCGAGAAATATTATACCAATATTTAGAGGCGCCCCGGAGTCGCTACTGGAGTGCAAAGGGTTAACCATTCCGCGATAAAAGTGTCAAACTTACGCGTCGTAGCGCCGATGACAAACGATTTTGACTTTTGCTCGACGCGAAGGACAATTTCGAGCAGGACAGTTTCCAAGAACATTCCCGTGGGCCATTATCGGAGCACGGTTTACGGTAGAAATGAAAATACGCGAACCCAATGGCTCGCGCATGACTGGAAGTCACGCGTGGTTAGAAGGACGCGCGCAGAATGCAAATTATGGGCCGATTACGAATTAATACATTAGTATCGGTACGCGGCAGGCTGGCAGGCGTCTGGATTCAGTATTGAACGGCGTTATCGCGTTAGTAGCGAGCGAGCGAGCAAAATAATTAGAACGAGCCGGTGTGGATAAGCCTATTTCTGAGTAGACGGATAACCGTCGGAGGACTATTAATTGGCGGCACAGGCGATGCTTAAGGTGACGGGGCGACGTCGGATCCGAGATTGCTAGCGATTCCTCTAGAATTGACCTTAATTCGATGGTTAGCAGCGACCGGAGTTCAGCAAATTTTATTGCGAATAAAGGGGAAGGTTCGAACTTTACGATGTGCCGTGAACGGCAAGCTAGGACAAATTTTTGTAATGCGTAGAGGGCATTAAACTTTGCATATTTTCAGTATCACGCGTGCCCTCGGGTTTTGGATATGTCGTAGTGAGGCTGCTTGATATTAGCAATTACAGCATGGTATTTACAAAGTACAGTTACTGGATTCAATATTCGGACACCCTGGTACTTGCGTCATTATTGCTCTATATATTTATTTGAAATAGTTCTATCGAATTTTCTGATCTGTTATAGTTTCAAGTACATATTCTAGTTTAGAAATATGTAAAATCATTTATTTTATTTTTCACTACTGTATAGATAATGAATTATAAACGAAATTAGGCACCATTTTAATGTCAAAATAATATTCGGACATCGGGATACATCTTACTTCTTATTCGCTTTAGGTCGATTTATAGACTCTTCGTTCACTTCGTTTGTAAACATCGAGTGCTTGTCGCAGCTCAGTTGATTTCTGTGGATCAGTTTCCTGAGATATTTCATCGTTTCTATACCTAATTGTGAAAATGGGTAGGAAAAATAAAAATACATCATATTGCTGGCGAGTGTATATTTTGACAAGTGACATTTCGAGGTTTAGTTATAAAAAAATTTAGTTCTATTCCGTAATTTCACCCTTCAATTTGAAGACCGACTTAAGTGGCTATAATTTCTTCTTGCAAAATTACAAAACTGTTAACTAAAGCTTATATAGGTTAGAATACAATGTAATGTTTAAATTATTTATGACTTTTTACTGGCTCTTGTCTATAGTTGAGAGAATTTTATCGGAGATCGATATACCAAGATGAAGTTAGGTAAACATGTACCCTTTTAACGTCTATAGAGTATCGTTTTTCACTCAATTAGTTTTGCCATAAATACATAAAATTGTTTAATGGCGATCTCAAAGATCACGAAGAAAATTCTGCAATATTTCAGAGCGCAGAGATAAACAAGCATTATTCAGATTCTCAGGAAATAAAACGAGCTTCTCTGTTACTAATATTTAATAATCAAAGTAAAAGCAGGCTCGCAACGAACACAGAATTCCTTTTCCTTCCGTTAAATTATTAATGAGCTCTTAACGCTCCCCGCAAAGCGTAGTTGCAAAAGAAATTATAAAACACGAGATTAAATAAACGCCGCATGCAAGACTGTTTCTCAAGCAATTAATGTAATAGAAATTGAAGGGATGGCGTTTCGTCAATAATTCTTATTAGGACTCGGAAATGGAAAAATAATTGAAACGAAGTCACGTTTGTTTGCTATGTCACACAGACGATAAGGGAAAATGGACGAAATGTTGACCCTTTGCACTCGAAGCCATTTTAACTGTAAATCTAAATTAATTTTACCGACTTATAGTATTTCTATTTTACGTGAATTATAAAGGTTAATAAAAATTTTTATTTTTTCAGTTTGCCATAAATTAATTATAGTAAATTAATATATACTAATATAATTATTTGTAAGTATCGAACACTAAATAATGTAAAAAAAGGTAATTTTTTAAAAAAAGATTACTAAGATAATTTTTATATAAAAGATAATAATTTAATGTTCAGAAAGTCCGATAATTATTAATAGCTGGTAAGGAATTGACTGTAAAATTTGTAATTATTTAAAATATTGAATTATTTAATTTTATAATTATAGTATATACTAATATAATTATTTTGAAGTATTAGACACTAAATAATATAATTTTTGAAAGAAAAAAAAATTTTAAACATAAATTTATTAAGAAATATTTTAATATTTTATAATACGTGCGCTTCATGCATACGAAATTGATTCTTGTAATTCATACCAACAGTTTTGCTTCCAGCAACTTTATAAATCTAAATTTTTGTTAATATAAACATTATTTTGGAACTCGATAAAACAATTTTCGTGGTGCCTCAGAGTCGAGTGCAATGGGTTAATAACAAGTTTTTTATCTTTGCAAAATATTCCGTACGCTGTAAATAATACAAATGGAAATGGACCGCTGCGTAATGTTAATTACATTCACTTTGTAATTACGATCACCCAAATCCGATTGATTAAAGGACTGGTATAGTACCAATGACCTTCATTTTCATAGCACGCAGTGTGCGTATACACTTTGCTCGTCGCTGTACTTCCTAGCTCGGTTCGTCAGGCCAATAGGCTAGCACCGGTTTTCGTTCACCTCGTCACCGAGTGCGGCGACAATTACGTCATAAAACGAACGAGACTATCACCATCCTTACTCACTCGTTGGCAGACGGCGCAAATCGTTCCGCCGTTAATAAGTAATCTCATTTAGCGGGTGAGGCGCGGGCCCGCCTACCGATTAACGGCGACGACGCTGCCGTTTCCGTTAATTAGGCAACACGTTCTTTTTCCTATCGTCCAGACTGCCGTCAACCTTCAGTCAGACCTCTGCTGATCGACTCTGGCAAATACATCCAGCTTCTATTTCCCGGTCGTAAATAGATGCCAAAAATTCATTACTGGAACGGTTCAACTTTTAGTTACACAATATTCAACACATGCCTTAGTTAGGTCGGAACAGACTATTATTGATAAAGCGAAAACAGTTGCGCGGTTGGATTGAATAAACTCACATAGTTTTCGGATTTTGGATACGAATTTTCTAAAGTAGTCGCATAAAAACTTGTATTATCTTCTAGTGGGTTTTAAATGTGTGGCGCAGACGTTGAAAGGTAGTATTAAAATATGCTGCAAATGAATAAACGTCCGCAGCGTGGTTGCAACACAACGGACAGTGTAGAGGAACAGTATCGATGAAACGAAGATCTAAAATTAAACTTTTCACGTGTAATTTAAATTACGCAATTGTTATTTTTTAAGCACGCATCACAGAAAAATTGTCGATATTTAAACGGCATCATTTCGTAAATCAGAATCGTGCGATCGTAAACCTGATTTCATTTTGAAGATTGAATCCTCTACTTTTACGATCCTCCACTTTTCGAAGTTATTTTGCATGATGCAAATATACGCGGTGCTGTAACAATCCGTGGTGGAATCGGTGTTACACGGGGTTCTACCCTATTAGGGACTACGAGGGGGAGGAGTCACCGTAGCTAGGCGGTGAAACCGAGAAGTTAAAGCGCGCAGCTCCGCAGCTAGACCGACTTAAGCCAGACCCATTTAATAAGGTGCTCATTCAATATTCGTAGTTATGCAGTTGCATTTCAGTCTACCACGCCGCGAACTCTCGTGCTCGTGAGGACCCCTGCAGCGCGAGTCCTCTCTGAAAGAGCAATCCTCGGAGTTGCGGTGGTGAGATGCTAGAAGAGCCGTTGGATCCACCTCCGGTTTCCCACCTTCTCTCTAGAGTTGCGCAGTTAGCATGCTCTCTAATGTTCGGCAGACTTCTTTGGATAGTAAAGTGGTCTGAGTGTCATTGGCTGGAGGCGACGAGAATGGCAAAGTTTAGTTTCCCTAATGAAAAAGAAAATGATTCGGGGACAGATTTCGTTTTAGAAGGCATCGTTGCTTCGATCTGGTCCAATTGATTGTGACTCGCGTCTCTTCAACAAGGAAGATTTAGTATAATTTTTCAAATGGTTTCTTCCCGCTTTTTCCTGCATATAGATGGCTGATGTTTGATAAGTACCAAATAAATAAATAAATGCATAATTACGATATGAGAATTACGATAATTACGTTTCGAATTGAAATTATTGTTAACGATATCAGATTTGAATTTCCTTAAAAAAGCAGGTATTTTGATTAAGATTTAAGGAGAAATATTCCGCCAATTGAAAGGAAAAGATTATGTAATTAACTGTGTTACTAACGATCGAAATGATTGCGCAACAACGTCATCTTGGCTCGTTATCATGTAATTACGGTGGGTCACTGGCAATCCAGGTGCCGATTATGTTAGACTCTGATTGCACTGAGTCACTGACTCGCGATTATCCGAACACGGCTAGAATTCTTCGACTCCAACGACGGAGACAGTTACATGTATTATTGAATAATAGAACGGATGTGTCAGCGCCGACTTTAGCTGAATTTAGCTGTCTGTTCGTTCAATTAGTTGCTGGCCCCTGTAGAAAACATGTTTCTCGAAGGGGCGTTGTACTGACAGCCAGATACTGGTGGAACGAAGATTCCAAAAATTAATTCGGTTCATGATAGAAGATAGAAATAGTTTACTTTATTAAATACACAGCGGCTCGCGAAAATTTTCGAACACAATTTCAAATGGAGTAACTGTTTTAGAAGCGTTACAAATGACTCGAATTTTTTTAAGACGTTAGAGGGACTGGTTTACTGGATAATGCTTAAACAATTTGTTATCTGAGCCTAGAACTAAAATTCATAATTTTCGTTCTAGATGCAGATAAAAAGTTCGAAATGTAGGTTTTATTTTTTTTCATTTCAAATAATTTTTAAACAATGTATAACAAACTAATCTCTATAAAATTTGAAAAGCATTCGAATCATGTGGTCAATCTTCATAAAGTCATTCCGCTTTAAGAAATTTTCGAATATCCCTCGCGAGTCGCTGTATATACCTCTAGATAAAGATGAATATTTTAAAACTTCATATCCATAAATCTTGCAAATCTTCATGCATAATTTAATTTTCATTCATTATTCTGCGAGAAATTAAGTCATTATTATATAAGATTCCAATACGTCTTCAACGATTCGTTACAGCAAATTATTATAGTGACTTCATTGTTTATTTCTCTGGTCTTTGCAAAAGCTCAGTCTGAAGCGCATTACGTAATCTATAAAAGTCATCCATCAAATTAGGATAATAATAATGATTTTGTAACTTCTGTGTTCCGCCTTTTTCTGTTTTATTTATTACCATTTGTCACTTGACTCTTACTATTGTGTCCGACAGCTAGTATTTTATATTTTATCTTCAACGCATTCCGAAGATGAATAAAATTACTATTTTACGCGAATCATGCTAACTATGCAAACGAATTCAAGATTCTACAGTAATCCGAATAGTTCAGCAACGATAATTGCGAATCTTTTGTCATTCAGTTCCGTTCTGAAAATAGTTAAAAAAATGAGAAATTCGATTACCCAGACGTAAAGGGACTATAAGAGAGAGGAGAATTGAAACATCATACAATTAGTTCCGCAATTTCTATTTTACTGGATCAAGATTTGCGACAGCCTGAAGCCAAAATTTCGCTTTGCGATTGCCACGTACGTGGAAGTTCAACCGTGAATTTCGTTGACCGTCTGTAACGTTACTGCGATCCGCCCTCTGTTAACTTTGAATCAAAAGAACCTCGGACACACGAGTGTCTCTTCTTTGCCGTACGTGCAGCTGAAATTTCTGGCGATGTCCGCCGGCTAGCACACGCTGGGAAGCGAAGCTGAACCGACGAATCTCCGAGTGTGCAAATTCTAGTGCCGCTTAGAAAGTTGAAACAAGAATCAGAAGTTTTCACGTTAATTCGCCTCGATACTTTGAAATTCCCAAACGCACGGTGATGTAACAATATCGCACGCTTCGCTATCATTTTCGTCCAGGTTGTGTCAAGCTTGTGTTACCGATGTTGAGGACAGAGTTTTTGCATCGTTTACGAATAGTTTTTTGTTTATTATTCCGAAGAATAATCACTGCGATAATAATTACCGCATGTAAGTCAAGGTTCGATCGTGTGTTACGCGCAGCTGTCCAAGCACCACAGTTCATGATATCTTGAGGCCGAATTAATGGTCGGAGTTGCGATGACCGTCATCTCCAGTAGATCGTGATGCTAATCATCGATTGACAATTATTGTCTCCGCATGTTCTCTAATCAAGCCTAGGTTTATAGGGGAATAAGGGTCTCTCCTGTTGGTGATTATAATTTTTATGAAAATAGATTTACTCACAGATTTTTGTAGGTGAACATTTTAGAAATATGATAATATAAAGTAAGTGTTATTTCTCAAGTCGAAATTTCACGTTCATACGCTTTTCCCTTAAAACTAAGTCTCCTTTATGGTGGTCCTGAAAACTTGAGCATACGGATCGAGGCTTCACATTTTTTGTAAAAGTTCTTTTAATTGAATTATTTAATTTTAGTTGTAAGAATAACTAATATTTTCTTTATCGTAATATCGTGTTGGTGTTTGAGAAATGTTGAAGACAGTTTGGGGGGGGGGGGGGAGATAACTACTGATACCTTTAATAACAAAACTTCGTTCTTTCATTTTTCGTACGAGCTGCAAGTCTTCAGTACGTAGGGTAGCGGAGCCTATTACTGTGGGTTGACGAATTGCTGTATCTTTGGTTTGATATCGGGCATAATTAGCTTCATATTTAGCAAATAAGACACGTTGGATTTTTTGGTTACGAAATAAACAAAATAAAAGAATAAAAAATGCAGAGTAGACTATAAACTGAATAAATAAACTGAGTACTCGCTGTGCGCGCACGCTGTGTTGTTATACAACTGTAGTCAAAAATAAGTAAAATGTTTCCAGCAAGCCATTGTTCTGTAAACAATCTGGGAAATTTTCCAAGAGTTCGGAAGATCATACCTCCTCGACTGAAACACGCGTAGCGGCGTAGCTGATTTTTTAATTGGCAAATTATTTCTCAATTTTCAATTCGTATAACTCGGCCAAAAATATGGCTGACATTCTAAGAATCATCAAAATTAGAAATTGAGATTGTATCAAGTGCGTACACATTGCTGAAGTTTTAACTTCAATTTCCCCGAAGTTTGAAACGAAAAGAATTCTAGTTTTCATCCAAGTGTTTTTGCATGTAGAATCAAATTGTATCGCCGCGATCCAATTAGAATAGTTAATACAAGATTTTTTGGCTGAACAACTGGAAAGTTCTTAACACTTGCACGTAAATTGAGCCTACCTAACCCAAAATAAAGCTAAAAGTTTGTCATTAAACCGTTACTCGAACTGAAACTTTTTCATATCCTCAAATTTATAGTAAATATGACGACGATATTTGCATAAACAAAAGCAATTTAAAAACTAGTTTTTAGTAAAAGTAATTTTTATATTTTTCTAAGTAGCTATGTAATATGTAATTTCTGGAACCACTGTAGTTGTACCGCGAAGAATTTTTCGGTTGATACGTGTCATTGTTTATCATTAGCGTAATAATCGCGTAAATTACACAATAGCGTAAAAGTTGTATTTTTCACTTGAATTTCACGAATCTCCTGTTTACCTTCTTTTATAGAACGCAATTAATCATTTTTGAAATCGCAATAGCGTTTGACTAGCGCAGATCAATCAAGCGACTTTCATATCTCGATGGATAGCAGAATAACAAAGAACTAATTAGCGTATACTGAACACCATAGGATGTTCACAACATCTTTTCTCTGAAAAACGTCTTCGTAGAAAAAACAATTCACGGGTAATTTCAGTCGACGGAATTTAGCTGACTCATCTTATATTAGTCACTTTCAAAAAAAGTGTGTCGCAACATCTTCGTGATAGAACAAGCAATCGTGCACAGTATTATAAACTTCAATAGCCGACTGTGTACAAAAATATATCAAGTTTATAATAGTAAATCAACAAATAAATTACGTACGCTGCTAATCGAAAGTGTGGAACCGCTTTACGAATAGATTAAACGAAACATGTATTTGTATACAACAAACATGGTACTTTAAATAGTTTAAGACTAATTTAAAATGATAAATGGTAATGATCAAATATATTTAAACGAATACCGGTTAATTTAGGACTGAGTTAGATAAGTTATTTTTATTGCTTACTTTCTTCTCTTGATTTATATATTATTATATGTGTATAATTATACATTTTTTATTATATATATTTATTTATATTTATTTTTATATATATTTATTTTTATTTTTATATTTTTTATTGTATATTTATAATTATATATTTTCCCACATTCTCTTCACTTTTTCATTCTATTTTATATTTCGATCATTAACTCTATTTACTTATCCGGTCATGTGTATTTTTGAGAAGACCGTGTGGTAGCACTCAACGCTTACTTTCCAAAATGAATAGTTAAGCTGAGTGTCTTAGAGGAGGAACCGGAAGCAAGTTCTAAAGTAATTCCCACCTGGGAAGTTCGCGAACATCTGTTGAAGAGGGAAGTGCATTTCAAAAAATAAGGTCGAGGTCATGTACGGAGGAGAGTTCTCGAAATCGTTCGCCTTAATCATTCAAGGTCGTTGGAGTGGCTGCAACTTCACATCTCGCTAGCTGCTAAACAAAAAATTCGAAATCCATCACTTCGACGGATTTAGCTGTTCCAGCATCAGAGAAATATTTTTATGCTACTACACGAAACGATTAGGCCTTATATCGAAACGGCCTAAGCGGAAGCGAAGAATGGCTAGTCGATGGCCCACACGACGGTCAACCTGTTAACACTTTACCGACCGTAAACGTTTATGTCATTACAGGATAATTAAATCTACTAAAACATTTATATTTTCATATCATTAGGATTAAACAATATATTTATTTCATCTATTATATTTATTTTATCCGTCGCGAAAGGTATGCGATATTTAAAAAATGATAGAGTAATATGGAAGCTTGCAGTTGTACGATATATTATAACTTTTACCTCGATAACAGATTATTGCTTGTCATGACAACCAATCCACAGAGTACTGGTCGGGATAAAAAGCCGATTTATAGGCTACCGGTCGGTAAACTGTTAATTCAGCTCGCACCGGCACGCGAAAACGCGGTGCGAGATAGATGTTCGCTGACTAAATTATCCGAGATCGTTGCGTGAACACAACAACAACTATGATTGTCTGTCGGAAGTGTATCGGGGGCGTTCGCCAGCGAAGCCAAAGAAGTCAGTGGGACCGTCCAGGGGAGGGGAGGGGAGTTGTTAAGTTTAGCCGGTGTCGACTTGGCAGCGGCAGTGTGTCAAGATCACTCGATTCACCTCGAACGCGTCGAGGACCGATTGTTGCTTCTCTGTTCTCCGGGTCAGCGGCTGAGCAGGTTCGCCGGAGGCACAAAGCGTCGGGAATTTCGTCTACGGGAACAGAATCTAATAAGAGGGGCTCGCGTCAGGGGGGAGGGAAACGAGGGTTGGCGTTTCTACGAGCGGCAGTCGAGTGGCACGGAATCGATAGGCTTTCGTGTGTAACAACGAACGTGATTCCGTTTAGCGGAGACGCGAGTGAAAGGTCATGGTGTGTCTAGTTTCGGAGATCGATTTGCCGGAGATCTGATCCGCCATTTTGCTTTTCTTCGACAAGTTTTCCGTATGTCGCACAGTGATGAACCCGTACTCAAGTTCGGCTTATGCGATATTGTTCAAGAGTACATCTCGAAGCTACCGTCTCGTTGAAATGTTTTGCAAATACCTGAGTTTGAAATATTTTTATTTTATAAAAAGGTCATTTCTTATAACTAAGGATACTGACTGATGCGTGTTGTCTTGTACATGTAACAAGTTTATACTTGTTCAGATTCTGCGGTATTTTCGTTACACGTGCTTCGATAAAGAAATTCATTCATTCATTTTTATAATTTTAACCCTTTGCAGGCGAGTCTAAGCCACCACTAAAAATTGTTACAACGCAATCCAAAGTAATGTTTACATTATCAAATTAATTTATATTTAAAAAGTTGCTGAGTCACAAGACCAAATTTCATACACGTAAAATGCACTAACAAGGGAACAATTCCAAGCGTAAATTTCCCAAAAAGTAATTTCTTTAAACAGTATTTAAGAAATAAATTTTCTTTTTATTTTTTCTCGTTAATTATTTATCCATTCTATGTACACTCAAATTGGTAATCTATGGACTGAAACATCTTTTTTGGAGTCACTTTGTTTTCATCGTTCAACTACGATTATTACACGTGCAACATTTTTCGATCTCGTAAGAGGCAAATTATTCGGACGTGTTTTGTAACCGATAACATAAATTTCTAACAACATTTGCAATTATAAATACCGTGTAGTTGGATAGTTCAAGAAGACGCTGTACGCATTAACGCGACGCGGCAATAACCACCGCCGACGCCGCGCCTGAGCGTAAGCGACGTAGATTTCTGTAGCCCATGCTGTGTGACTTTTCGTAGCTGTAATACGTAGCTCATAACGGATACTGTTGATATAAGTGAGTCATAGAAAATGGAAATACGGTAAGTCAGATATACTATTTTCGTTTCACAGTTCAAATGGCTACGAGTGCAAAGGGTTAATATTTTAGCGAATTGTACCCGTTTCTATAAAGTGTACATATGTAATTAATACATGATGACACAACGCTCAACTGTAACACTATTAAAAGATGTTTAATTCATTATAGCGCTAATGTGCAATTTATCTATGTACGCTTGTTAGACGTCTGGTTACTTATGAAGGATAGTCTAATAAGTTGAACTTGTGCCAGGTGCACCACGATCGGTACCACCTAACCCTGACTCGTGACGAAGATTTCTAGTAGCAATCTGTTAAGTATGAACGCTGAACTGTTCTCTTATCATCAATATTTAAGCATTCGAGTAAAAGTCGACGCACGATGAATGTCAACTTCCTCTCTCTTCTAAGAAATGATTACAATCGAAACAGTTCTGATCACTCTGTGATGAAAATATACGGCGAGGGATTAAAGTAATTACAGGTGATCGTGGATTTCGACCGTAAACGATAGCTTCTGAGAGAATGAATTTTCAAAGAAATTCGAGAACGATTTTTTCCATTTGCTACAATTGTTGTAGCGAGAAACGAAGGTTCATCGAGCACCTTAATCGTACTTTCGCGTTATAAAGTTGCGATAACGTCTATATACTCTGACCTATATCCAACGTTACTGGCACCCCCTGTTACTTTTCCTCGTGGATTCCCCTTCAATTTAAAACGGCATGCGAGGTTCGAAGGCATTCTTCGCCACTCTAGCGTGGCTAAAGCGTGGGCACGAGCGCAAAGGGGTTAAACGGGATTCCTGCAAGTGTCGTTCGACTTGTCGACGCCAGTTCCGCTGCCGTTTTGCTCGCTCGAGAGGGAAACAGTAGTAACGAAGAATATCCGTTTGATTGTAGGATGATGCTGCCGGGGGTGACAGTGGTTCCGGCAACGGTCTGGCTAGCGGTGTGTGTGGCGATGGTGGGGGCTAGCAACCCTCAGTCCTCCCGCCTCACTCCCGATCAATACGCCCCTTGGATCTCGCACCGCCATGGACTCCATAGAAGAACGGAGGAGGACCAGCCGTTTGTGAAGTTTCCGAACGATTCCGACGAGGATCTGTCGATCGAGGACTCGATCAACCTGCATTCGAAGGGACACGCTCCTGTGGAGAATCAGCCGGTCAGCATTTCGATCAGCTCGTATTGGAAGGATCAAGGTGCTGCCGGCAACGGGTCGTCCGATCTCGCGATCAGTCCTCGGAGGTCGCCGGACGCGAGCATCGGTAGGTCCGCCGATAGATTCGCCGATTGGTTCTCAGATAGGTTCACCGGCTCTGCAACTTTCTCTCCCGCTCGAATCTCTGAAGTTGTATTACGAAGCGACATAAGTCATGCGTCCACGAAAGTTTCTTCGCTGTTCGGTTCGGCGACCCGGTGTCTTCGCGCAGGGAAAATCGTGACTAGAGTCGTTCCGCCTTGATATAACCACAGCTTCGAGCCCCGAATGACGCTCGCTGCACGGAATGCCGGTAACGAGCTCCGCTCGTCAATCTGCTGAAAGAGAGGCGTTTAGATTTACCGAGCGAGCGCGAAGCCTGCGGAAGGAGTTTGAGGAGAGAATTGGTGGGAGAGGTTGAGGGAAATCGATGGGAGATGCCAGGGAAAATCTGTAGCAGCAGCAAGTTGGCTCGGTAAAGCCATCGCGTGCTTGTCCGCCGGCGGACAGGCCGACGCGCGATCCGTGTCGCGGACGAAAAGATGACGAGGATAAAGGATGTAGGACTAAATGAAACGATGCGAAACGCGGCACGATAGCCCGAGGAAATCGATTTCGAAAAATTCCTTCCGTCCGACTAGAATACCGCGCACCTTTTACGCCTGACCATCGCGGACTGCGTCTACTCGCGTTAACGTTTGTGAGCATTGTCACTATTAGGCGTGTCGCTATTTCCCGCCGCGGTTCGGTAGAAATTTCTGTCGCTGGGAATACGGTAAGATCGATGGAGGACAGATAACACGGCGTGATAAGCCGCTGGTAACGCTTATTACAAATACGGGAATATACGTTATTAGAGGAACGCATTTCGAATCGTCTTTTTCGAGAATACAACTTTGCCTTGTCGCATGCTGCATCGTTTGAGGTATTTTTTAAGAAGTATGGAAATGTACCTTGCGAAGGTTCTTCATGGGCAGCGGTGTCCAGAATCGGCCAATTTTTATCATCTACATGTTTTTATGATTCATTTGTACGATTCTATCCGAGCTATTTCCAATCAGATTTATTTATCAATAAAATAAATAATTCTTCGCGATCTAAAAATGACTTTGCAGAGAATATTTATGATAATTTCAAAGTTTCGCTATTTTAGATGGGAAAGATACCCGCGAAGAGAAATTAAGAAACAGAAGCTAGAAAAATATTCAAGTTTTTAGTTCCGAGTGTCTTCTTTCAAAAAACAGACAACGATCACGTGTCTTTTGTATCCTACTCCCGCGATGTAGAATTATGCTGAAAGGTTTCGCTGAAAGAGCGATTTAATATCGAGTTTAGAAACGATTCGAAAAAGACGCGAAACGAAATCGAATTAACCAACTCGCGGGATTCTGCCAGCCGGTTTAAAGCTTACTTTTCGCTGACCAGAAAGTCGAAGAGAGCTTTGCGAATTCAGCCGCACGGCAACATGGGACACCTTATTTTTACATGCGCGGTCGTTACTTTCTCATTTGTGTTGGGAGTAACGCGACTACTCCGTACAGGCTAGCCTGTGAATCAAGGATAGCGGGAGGTCGATTATTCCGAGGCTGTAGGGACGGGTAATGAGGTTCTCCAACGGAATGATACGGATAAGCGTGGTAAGTTGATCAGAGTCCGTAACACCGGTAACTTAGGACCGCCAATGAGTCTTTCGCCGGTGAATTAGGTCGGTCGTCACGCGAGTTGCAATTTACAGCATTAATTTCGGTTGTAATTACTAGACTACGGATGTTTGCGCGAGTTTCTATCTTTCTACGTAAATTCGGCGAGCCTCGGATGAGACTTAATTGCATTTTCCGTGTTAGTAGCTCCGGCGAGTCGATGAAACTTGGGGAAAGAATTTTATGTTCGGCTAATATGGCACCGCGTGAAATCTGAGCGAGGGATATTCGAAATAGCTGCGATTAAGCTACGTGGATCCTGCGGACAGCGTATGGAGTAGCATTGTTCAATTCTCTGCGCTATCTGAGAACCTTAAGGGAGGGTCACGCAAGTAGTATAGAATCGATTGTAATCGAAACGTGTAATCGTTTCGCAACACGCAGTTGCGTGAACATAAACGATGCCGAATAGTATATAATTATTTAATAATCGAAGAGTACATTTGTTTATCTAACTTCAGAGTTTGCTTGTTTAAAAAGTGCTAAATAATTTTAAACGTGGTCGTTCACCACGTTATCCGTTATTCCTTCTGTAATTTTTTATTCTCTGTCAACGTTAAAGAATTAATCGAATGATTCGAGGACTGGTTACGAAATTATATTAGATTTTACGAATGTAAATTTTAAGAAACTTAAATATGCCCGTTTGATTGAGAGAAACATTCGATCTACAAAAATAAGTGTAAGCGTTTTATTTGCAATCGCCACTCGCGGTTTAGCGATAGTACAATAGGTTTCGATGGGCGCTGTTTAGCGATTCAAGCATTTCAAAGTAAACTGTTGAATGTACCTTTTGTGCCTGGAATATTACTTCGTCAATCTATTATTACGAATCCCGCTGGAAACTTGAAAAGTACCTCTCTGAATGCGGCTGAAATATCGAGATGCAAGAATATTGTGTAATTCTGGAAGGGAGCGCTTTAAACTACAATCTCTGGTTGCGTGCGTTTCAGTAACTAAACGGAAATACTAGTATTCATGTTAAAAGTAAATATTATCCTTTATCGGCATTGTATCGTATATCCATTTTACGATATTCCACGATGTATAACGGAAACTGAAGCAAATGATTAGCGACATTCACGTGGTAAATTCGCTAGATCTCCTCGTGGAGATTTCAAATAAATTATCGATACTGTATATTTATTTATGAGGATTCTAAGAGATCTAATTAACTACTTAAATTGGTAGATACCAAAATTCTTAACTCAATCTAAGCGCATCTTCATTTTCAAGATTCTCGAGAACGATCCGAGCTTATCAAACATCTGGAGAAAGATTTGCTATTCTTCGGGTTGAGGAACAGCGCCGCAGAAGACTTCTCACCCCTCCTGCGAGATAAACAGCTCCTCCGATACAACGGCCAAAAATTCCTAGATCAGAATATCAATGTTGAAGAGAGCTCGGTGCCGGCGAGATCACCTCCTCGAGAGTCTCAGCCGGAGGATCCCTTTGTGGCCGACGACACGTTCCAGGATCAAGGACCTGGCTCGGTGGAGATATACAAGCTGGATCTGCTCAGAGAGCGTCTACTGCCAAACCCGATGCCTACGTCAAAGTTACCACTGAATGTCAAAAGCAAGGTGCCGAAGAAGACCAGTCAGAGCAACGAGAAAACTAAAGCCACCGAATACAAAGCCTCTAATCAAAAAATCGTGCACAAGCAGTCGAACTCGTTCGACGATCATGGTTCAGACGCACCTCCCAACACGGACCCTTTCAGCATCGGCGGAGTGCCGGAACTGCAAGTTGGTTGCGAAGGACTAGCCGATTCCAGGCAAAAGAGATCCATAGACTCTGTCAGCAAGAACGAAGAAGGTGATTTGTGGTCGGAAGTGACCCCGATATCTCTGGACCTGGATTATGAGGAGAAGTTCGAGGAGACGGATGAGCTGTTCAAGCTCAAGAAATTAGAGACGACGACGAAAGGGATGAAGCAGAACAGAGGGGACATAGACGTAACTTTGTACGCGGAGTTTCGGGTAAGAATTAACACGCTTAGAAAATAAATTGTTCGAAGTTGCTAAAACGGTGAATACACTGGCTGGGGGCCCACCTCGAATGACTCCTCTTCTTTGTAAGGATTAAATTCAGATCTCGTTCCCTCTGTCACCGAAATTTTCGTAGACATCCAAGGGAACTAATTTAAACGGAACACTCTATATAACTATTCCCTGGTTGCAGGAGGACGAGGAACCCGTGGAGAAGTTACCAGTCCGTGGGGATCTGGGCGAATCCAGCGCGACCACAGACTTTGCCACCTTGACCCCTATGCCTGACCGGAACCAGCGTAAAGCCAAGGAAAAGCTGCACTCTGTTAAAGTAAAGCGAAGCGTCCAGTTCGAGGATGCCGAAGCGGTCACGGGTCAAAGGACGGCTAATCGAGTTCGCAAGATCCTGTGGGTTAAGGAGCCGACTGTCAACGACCTGGCCGAGGACCGCGAACCCCAGAAGCGAGACATGTGGGGGTTCGGCGAGGACGAGGGCGTGGTGTCCAGCGACGAGCTGCAGACGGAGAACCAGAGACGGAGGCAATTCTACGAGTGGCGCAGAAAAGAAGAGGAATTAAGGCGACAACAAGAAAGCCAGCGACGCGAGGAGATTGCGAATCGAACTAATGCGGACATCGAGAAGATTAGGAGTGCTTACGAGAAGCAGTTGGAACAAAGGCGTGAGGAAGAGAGTCGCAGGCAGTCACAGCTACCGGCGACGAGAAGACCGGAGCGGGAGGACGAGCGAAGACGGCGTATTGAAAGCGAAGCGAACAGAAACCGAATGATGGAGGAGGCGAGAAGACGCGCGGAGGCTTTCCGCAGGAGCCAAGAGTCGTGGCCGCCGACTGCTTCGCCGGGAAGGCAATTGCAGGAGGAGGAGGCGAGGCGAAGACAAAAGGAGGACAGAGTCAACCTGGAAGACAGGAGGCGGGAATGGATGCTGAAGAGGCGGCAGGAGATGGAGGAGGAGAGGAGGAATCAGGCGAGGGATAGGAGCCAGCCGTCGAACGTACCGGTCGGCGCTAATGAGAGCGGATCCCGGGAACAATGGGAACGGGATCAAAAGCTACGGGAGTACGTACAGCGCAACCGGCCGGTAAACGTTGATGGCGCCTCTGATCGGCGAATTCAGGAGGAGAACCGTAGACGGCTAGACGAGGAGCGCAAACTGCAGGAGTACATCAGGAGAAATCAGCCGGTCCAAGTGCCGAGGAACGCTTCTTACGACTGGATGATGCACAGGAGGAAGGTGGAGCAAGCCGGAGGGGACGATCGATCTAGGTACCCCAGCTTAGGAGGCGCCAGAAGAGTCCACGGTCCGTCAGCCACGGTGAACGTCGATCCCAGGAGCTACGCGGACGAGGCCAGGAGGAGGAACGCCGCTCGAAAAACTGAAGAGGAAAGAATCCGAGAAAGGGAAAGGCTCCAGGAGGAGACTCGGAGGCGGGAGCAGGAGTTTCGGAGGTCACAGTCGAGATGGTACGAAGAGCAACGGCAACGGATGTTGGCCGAGAGACGGGAGCGGGAGCATGCTGGAAAAACGAGTTCTCCGGAAAATATGGGCTCGCTGAACGGGGATCGTAGATGGTTCGAGGACCATAGGAGGAGGCAGGAAACGAGTCTTGTTCCGTCCAATTTAGTCGCGAACGGGGCTAGAAGAGCTACGGAGCTCGAGAGACAGAGGATGGAGATGGAGAGGAGGAGAAGGATCGAGGCTGAGAGGCAAAGGGCCGAGAACAGGTAAATGGTCGACACGGTCGACCGTGAGGGATGATCGGATTCCGGACAAGATGTCCGAAATTAAGATAGTCGAGATCGGCGTCGAAAGTCGCAATTTGTGATCTCTACGCTCATGATTTTCAATTACCTTCGATGTTATTTCCCTGAGCTGTGATACGAATAATCAACCCTTCTAATACGAATAACGACATGTTGTTGCTGACTACATTTGTGGAAAGCTTGTTTCCTCGATATTTTTAACCCCTTGCACTGTAATAACGAGTCGGACTTGCGGTAAAGATTTCATGCAAGATCTACTAAATATGAATATTATTAATTTCTTTTAAATCGCAATAAAATTTCATTCTTCTGTTATCAAAGACTAGAAACGAAAGTAAATAAAGACAATACGAGAAACTTAAACTGTCTTGTCCTATTGGGGAAATTATTAAGGACCAACGCAGCATGAAAGGAATCGTAGTGCAAGGGGTTGATATAATAATGCTCTTGCTTCTTGGCGTGCTCCTTTATGAATTTTTTACAAAGTGTTTTTATAACTTCTTTATGAAATTATACCAAATTATATTTACTTCCCTCAGGATTTTTCGCTTAGGTGTAACGCTCTTAGCAGGCAGTAAAAGGGTTAACAGTGGGGGGCAAGAGAAATCACTTTTAAATGCAAATATCTTCTTTTTCTTTTTTCTTTGATAATAAGTGGATACAAGTTCACACACTGCTCGTAATCGACGATAACAAGCGTTGCAAGTATTATTAGGCAGGAATCGTTTCGAAAGCAATGAAGTGGAAGTATATAATACTTGAAAGAAGGCCGTTTGTCACTGCTCTTAAAAGCTCGTCGTTTTCTTGTAAGATCAAACTTGGGTAGCAAGTTGGAGGTCAACTTAAAAAACTTTTAATTGGATGAACATTTTCACGAGCATAATTGTCAAATAACGGTTAAGTGAAACATGCTAAATATAACCCGATACCTTAGAAAGTCACGAGTTTATCTGTATGCGCCGTTATGTTCAGAAACTATTATTGCTCTGTAATTATTACTCTCCGAATCATCCGTAAGAAAATAGAGAGGACAAAATTGTAGGGCATAAAGTAGCAGACATCATTATCGAGTTCAATTTGTAATTGGAAGGGAGCAGTAGAGAAGTTTCAGTAATATTCCTTCCAACTATAAAGTCTGTAGGAATGTACGTCTGAAATTAATTAGTTAATTGTTTCGTAGCACGTCGTAGCAAGCATTGGCAAAACTTCAGTGCGTCTTCGTGCAGGTTTAGCTGCTTTGTTATAACAAGCACGACGCGCTAATCCTTCAATAATTTAAATTATATAAAAGTAATTGCTTCCATTTACTCAGCATGCAAGATTACTATATCCCAACTTGTATTTGTTACATTAAAGATTCGACTATCGCAGCAGTGAAAAGTATGCGTATATTGAACATTGAGAAAAATGATTTCAAAAAATTTTAGCCACAATTCATATGATTTTAATTATTATGCTTTTGAGGTTGCTAAATTTGAATATGTTATGAAAAATGCAAAACTTGCGTCAGTAATTTTCCGATATTTGGCTATAATTATAAAAAATATATAAATATGTAAATAATATAATAATAATATATAAATAATATATAAATAATATTATATTTTATTTAACTATAAAAAATATAATACGAGACACTACAAAATCGAATATCTTAAAAATGGGCAAGAACAAGCTAGATTTTTCGACGTCCATCGCAACTTTTTCTCTATTGTCATATTATAGTATGACAAAGATCCTTGGACATATTGAGCAGGAAAGCACAAAATTTAATTAAAAAATATTTTGCGTCACTTACGCGCATAGTTCATCGTTCTATTATAATAAATGGTTTCTTTAGCTCGGCACGTTAAAGATGCTATCATTTGGACAACTTTGACGATCCACGTCTCGGTAACCAGCTACGATATTTGAAAATATCGAACGACACTCGATGCTCGATACGTAGACAATTATAGTTGTATCTACTATGTATAATAGTGTCTACTATAGCGGAATTGGGCTTTGTAAACTTGTTGGGATATGGTAGGACTGCGCGCCGCGGCGTTAGGAAACGGGCGATGTTAATGACACAAGCCCGTTGATCGCGCCACGCACAATAAGCTTCCCCTTTCGGTCCGAGCTGATAGTGCTTCCCGTTATACTTTGCAGAGCGAAGGAGGCCAGAGAAAGCGAGGAGCGTGCTAGAGCCACGAAAGAGCAATGGAGGCGGCAGGAAGTGGCTAGGCTGAACTCGCTGCCGGTGATTGCGAGTATAATAATCCGCCCCGAAGCGTCAGCGTCTGCGCCCACGCAGGGTGTCGTTCCGCAGTCACGTTTCGGCGATGGTATCGAGTTCACGGTGAGACCCGTTCCGTCTGCTTCCTAACCCCTGTTGCGACGCAATAAAGATTACTTTAAACCGTGCGCAGCACCGGTTCACGGCACAGCCTACACAAAGCTAAACGCGTCAGTCTTCGCGATAACGCAAGTCCCTTCCCCGGCAAAGGAAAAAAGATATGCGGGCCCCTCGTTACGTCCCCGCGTGCCCAACCCTCACTCATCTCCCATTTTCTCAAGTTCGCGCTCCACCCACCGACGACTACGCTTGTTCGACTCATATTTGGATTCCGACATAAAGTAAACATTGAGCAAACATTCTTAATGGAAGCGAGTAGATTTATTTGCTAACGCTAGAACTACCAAACCAGTAAAAACGCCTGGTTTCTAATCTTTTGATGTTACGTAAATATTTCCGTGAGTTAGATCAAATTCTTCAGTCGATATTGCAGTAGCATTCGTACGAAACTTAAATAACCCGAATGTTATTCTTTATTGTTTAACGTCGCGTCGATTATATTTCCGTATATAGTCTGGTATCGAAGTTTAGGATGTTTTCTGCGTGTTGAATAAGAAGCGAAGTTTATTGTTAAGTTTATTTACAAGTTTATTTACAATCTTGTCGCTATTATATTCAACGATGTACGTTAGTTAAGAGTTTGGTAGTTCCAATGTTAAGAATTGAATTCAAGAACAATGCCACAGTTTTCGACGCTTTCTCGTATTTCATCGGACGCTTCGCAAATGCGTAACTAGCAAATTATTCTTGCCCTGAATCACAATAGAGCACAACAAAGTTCTATTCAGATCGGCGAGCGCTGTGCTCCCTTGACGCAGGCGCTGATCGCAACTTCTCGAAACGGTTGAAAATACGGAGAAATGTTCATTCGCAGGGCTTTAATCCGCATCGCAAGGGGATGGAGGTGCCGAACTTCCCTGCGCCGCCCACTCAGCGACCGCCGGTGAAGAGTCCTCCACCTTGCGTTTGGGCTGTGGTCCAGTGTTGCCCGACGAACGTCAAGCGTTTGGTCACCTGCTTCGAGTCTATGGGCTGTCCAGGCGTCAACTGGGATCCGAATCCTTGCAGGATCGCCGTCACTCAAGCTGCTAGGGAGCAGGTGATGAAATTCTACGAAGAGGTGGAGTCGGACAGACACATGTAGGTTTGCCGGGAGAAGAAGTCGAAGTCTGCGGGAGGTATTAAGGGAAATTGATGGGACGAGTCGGTTGGGATCGATGGAATCGGCTGAGAAAAATTAACGGGAGAGTTCCAGAGGAATCGGAGGAATAAGCCAGTAAGAAATCCTGGGACTATGTAAATTGGTGGGAAGATTCTACGGCAGTCCCGCCAGAATAGTATTTTATAAGAAACCCTGGCTCGAGACGTCGATGACGTAGACACTCGATGAAATGTCAATAAGCGATTGAAAAAGTCGACGTAAAAGAATCGTTATTTATACCGAACGGTAGACTCGCGAAGGAGAATCGTTCGCATGCGTAAACGTGCGCGAAATTCCTGTCAATTAAAGCGACTTTGTAACGCATTGGTCGCTAGTTCTGCAAAAATTTGTCGAATCGATTCGTACGCTTCATTTCTGCCACGATCTATGAAACTCGCAAATCTCGTTAACGTTCACATATATTTCAAGCGAATCCAAAACGACGGAAACAACGGTCCATTCGAAATTTCGTCCGAAGGACGTATCAATATCCTTCACGCGGTTTCCGGATTCTTACACAATGTTGCGACGTTTTAAAAAACAAAAGAAAACGTGATTCGACAACATTAGAAATTCAAAGAATTTCATTTAATAGCTTCGGCATTCATTTGATAAGTCGGCAGTAGTAGACTCATTTCGCGTTCGGAAGAATTTCTAGTTTGCATCGAGAGATCTCAACGATTAGGCAAGCTCCGTTCACAATTTACAACGAGCCGCACCGCTATATTTCGAGAGCGGAGTGTTGAACCTCTCAAAGAAATAATTGTCTGCAAAGAGCCGGGGACTCTATCGCGCGACGGATGCAATTTGTTTTATCGGTACTTGCGCGTGTTTATTTGGCGGCATACTCGTTTATCGAGATTTTCGAAGTAACATTGTGTTCCGATGGGAGCCAATATCGGAGTTGAATAACCGATCGTTATTGGCCAATCGCCAGCTTCGTTGTCAAGTCAGTTGGCATGCAGAAATATGGCCATAAAGGGGAAACGTAAAAGGGAGAGAGAAGGAGGGTGCGAGAGTGCGCGAGACAAAGAAAAAAAAAGATAGGGGCAGAGAGAAAATGAACAATAGCGCGACACCTGTTCGCGTCGTGGACGCACGTGCAATTAAGCGTGCTCGCTTTCGCGTTTAACGATCACGGAGTCGTTAACGATAATTCTTCTGATTTTTTTTTTGTACGTAGCCGTTCGAGTTGTGTGTTTGCAGCTTTTTCACATGTGATATAATATGTAGATAGGCGTTGTTCGCTGTAGCGATGTTATTTAAAAATAATATTTTACCTCCGTCGGCGAGTACCTGCGACGCGTCGATCGAAAAGCTCTCTCATTGTTAGATCGAATTAGCAAGCTTCCCGAAGAAACTGTAAATGAACGTCTAACAAACAGGATTATGTTTAAAACTTTGAACGATGCCACGTCACTTCAAGATATCCGAATGAGTTGCAAGTCGACGAACGTAATTCGACTATAAATTGAAATTTGGATTGTGAACCGGTGAGAGGAAATTCTCAAGAGAAGAATTTCCGTTGGAAACGGCGAAACCAAGTGCGGTATCTGTTTTACGTATTTTAAGTGGCAGGTGCATCGTGTATAGTTAATTATGCTTAACAATCGTGAAAAGTATTCTTGTACTAGTGAGAAAAGAAACTCGTATTTTTCTATTTGATATTTTAAAACAGCATGTATGGATGTCTGCTTAGAGTACGGCGATGAGCTTGTTGTAATATAATTAAACATTTGTGTAATATACGCAATAAACATCTAGAAACGCGAGTGTCTAATTCTGTTACCGATTGCTAACAAATAAGTTCAGTTTCGAGAGAAAAGCGTCGTTCCTGTAAAGTATCGATTTACCGCGATTTCATGCAAATAGCATAACGCCGATTTCTCCGGAAAAATATGTCGAAAATACGCAATAAATAAACATGTTTCGTGGCAGCTTTGTTTTCAAACAAAGTGCATTTGCATTTTGATTATGTCACTTTGCTGCTTCGATTTAGCATATGCAATTCTGTTAAATAATTCTCAAAGTTGTTCTTTTCACGAACAAGTTATTACACGATCAAATATCTCGCCCCACGCTCTGGATATACTTTTTCAGAATGATTGGCCACCGATTCGTCTACAGAATCGTCGCACCGAGCAATGCATCGATTGACGCAGCATTTAGGAAATGACCGAGTCTCGTCAAAACGAGCAAACTGCCGAAATTAGATTTGTATGAGCTGTATGGGAGTTCATCAAGCGTTCACATCAGGAGAGCATGGAAACGAGACTCGCATAATAGGTATAATCAGCTCCGTGGAAACGGTGGTCATTTTCCGTGGTTAAGAGATCGTTCGGCGCCGCTGAAAGAAAAATTTGGGAAAAATTGACGCCTCGCTTCGGCGCGCACACTGTAACTTCCACTATTTGCATCGCCTTGCGCGTGTGCCATTTTCTTTCTCCACCTACGGAACCGGCTGATAACAAGGACATTCAACGGTTAAGGGCTCGCAAACGTTTCCTTTCCAATCAAGCGAATTGTTGCCGCCTAAAAGCACCATCGGTCTGTCATCTTGCTATACAATGAGCATTCAAGGGAATAATAACGAGCTGGACAATCGGACTTTGGCATAAAATTGTTGGAAAAAATATTATACGTTTAATCCTTACCTTTTTATTCGCTTACACCGTTCTACTACTTGCAATGTTATCACATTCGAAAGAAAAACCGTTGTCTACTTCATATACCGTTCTTTCCACATTCGCGAACATTTCTGCGTTAAAAAAATTAGTCAAACTAAAATATAATATTGCAAATATTGCATAACGTTGTACGGTAGGCTCTAGATTTCAAGCATTCGTGGTGACAATGAGCCGGTGAAATTTCAAACGCTGGGAAAAATTAGCAAAGATTTTTAAGCATCTACATTCCCAATTCGCTAAAATCGTTAAAGAATTTTCATTTTACAGGAAGATTAATTCGAACCGTCATGGACCGAAAGACTTTTTAATAGATTTTGTTTCAGATATGAACCGCGAAGCTGTTTTACAATATCAGGTCTAGTAATAATTAGTGTCGCTTTTGGATCAGGAAGCACTTCAAGCTCTTTTGGTTAGAAATCCTCAAATAACACAACAAGAGCTTGTGACAGCTTTAAATTGCTTGAAAAAATCTATTTGCAATCAATTGCAGTCACTTGGTAAGGTTCAAAAGTTTGGAAAGTGGGTTCCCCAGGAATTAACCGAAAACAACCGCGATCAAGGAGTCACAATCTGCAGTTCGCTCCTCTCTCTCGTCAAAACTGATTGCCGTTTTTAGGGCAAATTGTTACCGGAGATGAAAAATGGGTGCTTTATGTTAATCTGAAGAGACGGTCACAATGGTTGGACAAAAGCGAAGCGCCGCAGCCCACGCCAAAGCCTGACTTGCATGTGAAAAAGGTGATGTTGTGTGTTTGGTGGAATTTTAAAGGAATTCTTCATTATAAACTCTTACCAACCAATCAAATCATTACAAGGGAAGTGTGTAGTGCACAATTGGAAAGGTTAGGCCGAGCTTTGAGAGAAAAAAAGCCGCGCTGATTAATCGGAAGGGCGTAACCGCATACTCCAAGAATCACAGCGGAAAAACTACGCCAGTTAGGATGGCAAGGTTATTTTTTGTCATTGTCAATGTCATCCGATTATCATTTGTTTCGTTCCTTGCAAAATTCTCTTCTTGGAAAATATTTCAATAACGAAAAGTGCCTCAAAAACGCCTTGACCCAATTTTTTGAATCAAAATCACAAGAATTTTACAATAGAGGGATTAAGAAACTACCTGAGCATTGGGCACAAGTAGTTGAAAACAACAGCGACTATACCGTTGATTAAATTGTTTTGTCTTGTTTAAATAAGTTAGTTTTAAAAATGTATTCGGAAACGACATTAATTATTACTAGATCTGATACATATTACAAGTTCCGGCGAGAATAAATGAAGGAAAGTTCTTGAAAGTTAGAGTCTCGTTTTGAATAGAACTTTAGTTCATTAACGTAGGAAATTCGACGTGAAGCTCTTGTTTCATTTATGGAGAGACCCCTCAATAAACATTCTGAACATGTTATTTCAACAATACCTTAAAAACCAAGCGTGCGAACGTGGCCCGGCGAATTTTGTAGACGAGTTATCTTAAGAAATCATTTCCTCCTGGTTTGCTCTAGGAATCACGTCTCGTTTTGTATATATTACCTGCCTCGGCACGGCTCGGCTCGGCTTGGCGTCACGCGTTATTCTTGTTATTAAAACGCTTGACGGAATGTGATTGGATTTGCTCCGAGGAGAATGTCGCATAATACGGCAACAGCGGAGGTCGTGACCGAGCATTTTCTTCCGTGGGTCTTGCACGCGCAGAAATCCCAATAACAGATCGACGACTTGGGACGTCTCGCGTCAGGTGCGTCTAGGCACCGTCTGTAGCGAAGATTCCCAAGGCTATTGTCTTTCCTTCTATCTCCTGACGCGATGCTCGTTCAACTTGAATTTCACGCTACTTCTTCCCACTTTTTCCCCTCCGGCTCCTTCCACGTATGTTTCTTTCGATCCCCGTTTGCTGTTCCTTTCGCTCAACCTCTCGAAATTACAATGGACAGAAAGAAGGCAGAAAGTTGCATCAGCGTTTTATTAACGACACGAACGTCGCGATCCTTGGTATTTTACTACTTAAACAGACTGCGCCAGAAAGATTGGCAAGCGCAATAACGGAGCTGTGCGCGCACCCAAAGGGCCTTAAATTTCGGACGCTGATGAAATTTCCCACCGATTCGCGAGACGCGCGCTATACGTTAAGAAATTCGGGGAAGAGAAAAAGAATCGCGAACGCGTCGAGGCAGAAGACGTCGCCCACGAGTTTAGGAAATGTATGTCGGAGTGCGGACAAAAAAGCGTCGCAGCATTCGGTTCGCAAGCGTTCCTGTTTTTACTCTTCCTTTAACTTTCTACGTAATTGGAGCCTTGTACTCGAGAACTTTCAAAGGTTCATCCGCTGCTCGGCGTCCTAGCGCACGGTCGCCGGTCCCTATTACCAGAAAAACCGGCAGGTTCGCGGAAGAAGAGATGCTTATGTGTCAGACTTTTCTTTTATTCAAAGTCGACAGCGAGTCGGCTACAATACGTTGCTTGCGGTCGACGAGACTGACGGATAACATGCTGCACTTAGCGGAGCGACATTCTTCACTTGTCGTAGATAGTCTACGGATCTGTTTTTACCGGTTTCGGGAAGTATGTACTAGAAAACGTTTTCATTCGCAGTGTTAAACGTAGCAGTCGGTGAACGGTAGTCGGTAGATAATGATGACTACGAAGTTGTATATGTACGGTTCTTGTTTGACCGACCCTTGCGTAATTGTCTACTATGACTCACGCTTTACACTTGACGTGTATACACGGCGATATCGAGAGGAAGGGAAGTATTTTAAAAACTGTAGAACAAAATGTAACGAGTTACTCGAGGGAGAGACCCCGAGTTAGGGGTGTCGGCCTCTGTTCTTTGACCAGTGTGCGTGTACGTATGACCGAGCATTCAGCCGACTGGAATTTAAACGGCGCACCCCGGAAGTTATACTTCCAATTTTCGACTGCGAATAAATCTAAGAGACCCAGCATTTCACGAGCACTCGTTGCTGCTCGGTTTGCGTTTTCATGCGAAACGCGTGTCCCAAGTTTTTAAGACACAGACGTGTTAATTATGATTCTTGGTCAACGATGCTTCATAATCTATACAAAAAATACACGCGAGCTTATGTTCTCTTTAAAAAATCACATTCAACAAAGTTTGTTTAAAGTGTTTTCCACGTTATTACTGGAAAATTCTGTTTCCTTTGTCATTCGATGTTATCTTCTTTGTAATTTTTAATATGCAAACTCAGATTATTCTAGGGAATTAAAAAGGGTTTAAAATTCATTAAAGCTTTATTTCTAGCACGGCTTTAGTAAATTGAAAATTAATTCGAGCAATATTCTGTGAAATTTCTACCTTAAATTAGACTACCTTTGATCTATGTTTAAAAAGGAATTTTCAACCGTAATAAATTATAATTTCCTAAATTAATTAATAACATTTTGACATTTTTTTGTCGATGTTTTCTTGAATTTTTCATAAATTTTTCATAAATTTGTCATAAATTTGTCATAAATTTGTCATAAATTTTTCACGAATTTTCTCATAAATGCGTATATATTTCCTCTTCATATTTATTGGCATATTCGATAACGTAGCGCTTGTTATCGAACGAGCTTAAATAGCAAGCATGAGCAGCAATTTTGTAGAACACTCACCGTCACTGCGTTGCGCGATGCGCCTCTTGTCGTCCTTTCCCATATTACTCTTTCCCTTTGTCCTCTAGGGTGAGATCACTGTATTCCTCTCCCACCTGAAATTTCATTATTACTACTACAATAATTATTATTATCGTCGCTGTTATCATTACTGCCTCGAGTCTTACCGATGCCCTTATTATCATTATAATTATGACACAATTATGAAAAGACACGAGTGCCCAACAAAAGGAAATGACTATTCTCACGCTTATTGATTTAAATAGCGATTTAAAGACTGACAGTAACACGACCATTATTTAACCCCTTGCACTATTATTTCTTTCAGAACTACGTTGATTAGCACTTTGTCCTTAATAATTTCCTCGATGAAACGAGAGGATTTTTGTTTCCCGATTGTCTCTTCTGTTCCCAAATTTTTATGACAAAAGATTCAAATTTTCTTTCGATTTAATAGAAATTATTGGAAGCCGTATTTATTAAATTATCTGACTCGTTATTATAGTGCAAGGGGTTAATGTAATTGATGGGAAAAGGACAAAAAGCAATTTTTCGAATCTTATAAATAACAATTAGAACATCAATTTTCAGGAGATCTTAAAACATCGCGTTCAATGGCTTTGCAATTACATAATTTGCCATTAAAATGTCCTGATGTTGGAACAACAGCCGAATAAAAATTGCTATTGACAACGGCCAGCAGGGCTGCGGCAGACAAAGATATTCTAGAGACGACAGCGTTTAATTCGAATTGTTCGAAAAGCTGGCTCGTCCGGTGTACAGCTTTTAAAGCTCTCACCGAACTTAAAAATGGTACCGGCCGCTCGGTTTCATGGGTTTTATTTCTAAAGAGAGTATCGAGTTTGAATGGGCTTCAACCTAACGTTCGAGTTTGCAGTGTCGCGTTTCACTGTCGCGCGTTCGCCCGCTGTCTGTAATGGTAACTTTTAAATTTCACACTTCGGTGAACATGTCCTACCCTATCCCCTCTCCATTCCACCACCCCTGTTTGTCGAGCTTCTTTTGCAGCAGAACTATCGCTGTGGTATCAAAGGGAAATGCTCGTACTAATCGAACAAACAAATCAGATCCACCGAGCCATTCAGCTGCATGATTAATGGATTCTAATAACAACGATACTTGTACCCATGCCTATCGACATTGTTCGTAATACAGTTGTTTCCACAGCGAATAAATACCTCGGAGAAGATAGTCGATAGATCAGGAGATAATAATCGGTTCAATTAGTGGCAGTCGTAGCAAGCAATGATCAGACTGAAGCAAAAACATTGGGAACATTTGCAACAATTGTCCATAACTGATGCTTTTGTGTTTTGTCCATTATTTAGATATTGCTTGCACATCAGGGTTTGACGTTAATTTTTATACAAAAATCGGACTCCAAAGTCACGGACGATGAAAGATCGTATAAAAATGAAGCTTTCTAGCAGTTATAAATTGAAATAGGTATCCTTCTTGGAACCATTTTCTTACGTTACTTCGGGGCCATTGGTAACTTTTCAGACGCGCTAATTAAAACAGCTTTTCCACACAGAAAAGAGAATTAAGCTGCTTACGTCCAGGAATCTTCTGCATATTCCGGACAATTCCATATTTTTGAAACACGCTGCATAATTCAGACGCTCCGAACTTGTTGGCTTCCAGTGTATCCTAACGCATGGGGCCGTCTATAAGCGTGCTTAAAACACTCGAGCCATATTATGCAGAATCTTCCAAGCTCCGTCAATCCTAATCCGTTCTTTGCATCCTTAACGAAAGTGATTCGAGCAGAAGCATTGTCCTATTATGCATCTTTATCATAAGATTCCGACAGATTTTCCTCACTATGCCCAAAGTGACTCGCGCAGCCCATTTCCATCATTTCCATGTGATTAATGCAGTTACGCTGCATCGAGTCATTACAATTGATTAATAGACTGCGAACCTGTACGCACCCCCAAAACTGACAGCAGAGGGAATAGCTACATATTTATTTCTCCTCTCAATGATTTTAACGCTTTACCGACCGGCCATTCGGCCATAAATCTACTTACGTTTTTATATCTTCGTAACGTTAGCATTAAACAATATTTATCTTATTTATCTTATTTATTTTATTTATTTTATTTATCTTATTTATCTTATTTATCTTATTATAAGAAATTATATAACAATGTGGGAGCTTGCAGTAGTACAATCCAACACTTTTGCGTCAATAATATATAGTAAATTATTGGTTGCCATGAAAATCGATTTACAGTCAAAGTAAAAAGCCGATTTATAGGCTACCGGTATGTGTTGATAAGTCGAAGATAGTACATTAGAGTTCTTAAAACCGCTGCGACGTTTTTACTGCTCTGATTAATTACCACTATACATAGAGTGAAATCAAAAGATGATTTATGCGCGTTTTTCTGCATAAATCGCAATATCTACAGAATATCTCGACAACGATCCAGACAATCGATTTCACTCGTTGAAATTATTAGAGGAGATGCTTCTAGCACGATTGCAGAACATACATTGCATTTTTCTGTTACAGCGAAAGATATGAAAAATGACGCGAGCTCGAAGCTTCGTCATTTAAGCGACGTTTTCTTATTGTTCGCTTTATTCCAGTGGAATTGAGTTCGAGATTCCGAGAAGTTCATGCTAATGGCTAGACCGGAGAAAAATGTACCGTCACGAGTCACATCTACGCTGATTATCCATTCAATCAACCCGAGCTTGTAACTTTTCGACCGATAAAACTCCGCCATTACCGTTCGGAACGACTTCTTTTCAGACCAAAGCGTTCGAAAATAAATGAATATTATTACCTTACACTGGGCTTCATAGACTTATATTTCGGATATTTCCTCTTTTTCGATTCCAGTCTTTTAACCAGTTGAGTGTGTTTGACGACTATATCCGTCATGGAGATGTCGCAGAATTTTGTGTCATGACGATTACATCCGTCATGCGTAAAATTTTGTTAGAATTTGATATTTAAATTGTAATTCTGGCGAAAACTAAATTATAGTCGTAAATTTCAATATGTTTAAAATGTTCAGTATTTATTTATTTATTTTAAACTATTATGTTTAATATTTTAAATGTTTGAAATTACAAATAATTTGAGTTGGATTCGTCTTTTTGGATTCGTCGTCGCTTGATTATTACAGATCGCCACAGTTAACTGGTTAAGGGACAACATAGTGATAAAAAAAATTGTTTTTTTTTCTCATTTTTTTGAAATCCAGACAAATAACGAAGATGCGGGACAAAATAGTTCAAAAATGCACCATTTCTATCTTTTGCTGTGGCTCCAACCAATCACGATTTTTGCAACAATTTGTTTCGACGTTTTTGTTAGTGTATCAGTCTTAATATATGAAAACATCAAAATAATTTGGTCCAATTATAAAGTGTTGTACTATTTTAAAAGGTGCGTGTTCGTGTAAACATTTTATAATAGATAATTTTATAATATCAGAAAATATGAATTTTAGCACATTAAGTATTTAGTATTAATTAGTACAATTATTGTATATAATACTATATTGTTACGGCGGATTATTCAAATTTAGTAGCTGTAATGTGATACTGCCCTGAAGTGGACAACCTCTAAGGAAATAACAGAAGATAGGGGTTGTCACGGAATCGTTGTGCCGACGGACAATCGACAGTTGAGATCGTACCGCCGAGCGATCAACTTGTGTCTTTGCATCTCGATACAAAGAACTGTAAAATATTGGTTATTTGTAAAGTAATTGTATATAGAGTTAAACTGTTAATAAAATGCCGCGACGCGTAATGCGTGGTGCCGATAAAACTCGCAACAATATAATATAATTATTTCAATATTTTAATATGCTGCTCCTTAAAAGTCAAAGTTTAAGAATCGAAAGGTTCCTAACAAATTTTTGAAAAGCAACAAATTACGAGGCAAGACTTTTTACTTATAACACACAGCGAAATATTTTTAATTCCCAAAAGTGATCTAACTTAATATAATATATTCATCGACTGAAATAATATCGAATCCATCTAACTGATATTTATCGAATAAGACATATTAAATTCGTTTATTTTGTCTACTCTTGAATAAAAGAATTGAACGTGTCACAGCAATTGGCCACCCCACAATAACCGACTCTATTGCTCTATTGTTATTGGTGAATTTTGATAATAAAGTATTAGCTAGTTCCTGAGTACTATAATTGAATGGAAACCTCAAATAGAGGTATATGTTGTACCTATGTATTTTTAATGTAACATGGATTCTTATGCGATGTTTCCATTTAATTGTTTGGACGTCGCAGGTGGAGAGCTTTGCAAGCATCGTTGTTGTTCAATACGGTGTACTCTCGACCGGATGTCGAAGCACGTGTTAAAATTTGCAGTAACACCGGGCCAGGAAAAATTAAAAGAAGCGTAACTGTTTTTACGGAGGTGAAAATAAGGATTCGGGCTTGACAATTTTCCTCGGACGATGTCACGCTAGGTTTGTCGTGCAGGTGTGCACACGGGGTGCAATTTAAATCCATTTTATCATCGTTAGGTTCATTGAGTTCCCCGCTCTCGCGACCGAACACGTCTCGAACGAGGAAATTATTGGATCTACCCGGAAATTGTGAAATTCCCGTCGGCATGGCAGCGAGATTCCGAAGCCGATCGTGCCTCTACCGCGTTTACGCGTGTTTTCGGAGAACATGCGAGAATTCGGTAGGAAACTGGTGTCATTTCACGGACACACAACTATGAACATTCGACCATCCGACCAATCAAGACCGTAGCATCATAACCACCTTTTCACGTTTTCTGTTTTTTTTTATCAAATTTTTCTCTACCTTTTTTCATTAACTTGTGATATTGAAATGTGAATTTCAATTTGTTGGCGAGGAATCCGAAATTTTCAGATAAATTTCCGGCACATGAATATGTACGAAAATTTATAAAATCGGGATATTTTTATTCGGTGAAATCTGAAACATTTCATTAAATTATATATCTGCCGCATACGTGAAATGCTCCATTTTCAAGTTAGTTCGTCGAAGCCTTTGGAGACTGTATTGTGATAAAATAATGCAAATTGTAGAAAGTTATTCGCTAACGAAATTTTGATTGTACATTGTCCCCTTTGATTAATTATTTCTTCATTTCGTACTATTCAGAGCAATTAGTAAGTCTTGTGAAGGTGGAAAGTATGAAGCCAATTTTATCTCTGAGTGTTTGAAATTGAGTTTAGAAAGTTGCATTTGATTTTAATATCTCATCATCTATCCGGGAATGCGTTTTCACTGCAGTGCGACTTTTGTGTAAACTTTCATTTTAATTAATGACTTCTTTACAACGAAAATAAGGAGATCTTTTCTTTCATTTTTGTTAATATGGACGTGTTTTTGTATTTCATGAATTTGTGCATATAATATAATATAATAAATGTAGTATTAATATTATTAATATTATATTATATTATATTATATTATATTTATATTTATATTATATTATATTATATTTATATTATATTATATTTATATTATATTATAATTATTAAAATATATTATTATATTATAAATTATTTATATTTATATTATATTATATTATTAATATATGTAGTATTAACATTAATACTACATTTATTATATTATATTATTATCTATCATAGCAGACACATCGACAGCAGATATATATAAAAATATATATAAAAGATATATAAGATATAAGATATATAATATATAATATATATAAGATATAATAGATATATTTAACAATATTCAGACAGACTAATTTTTCCAGTAATAATCCGAAGTATATCGTTTTTCGAGCTGCATTAATCTCGCGCAACATATTCATGTTATGCAGATAATATTAAATATTTTGATCAAATCTGTTACCCGAATTTTCTGCGAACTTTTAGTACGAAACTTTATGCAGATAATTAAGCATGCATAGTTCGCAAGCCACATTATTGTACAGCCTGTGCACACGACGAGTCCTGGGCTTTATATTTCCGATGCAAAATGTACCTGATATTAATTGCGAATAGTCAGCAATGTGGAGCTAATTATTTCTAACGGCACTTTCTGTTTTCTTTATTTCCGTTATAAATGTAAAATATTCTGAAAAACTTATATTATTGCCAACAATAAATTGATACTATGTTCAATATCAGAAATGCCAATAAAATCAACGAAAATAAAACTGAATCAATGTTAGAATTGTGTAATCGCTATGACATCGGAATGCTCGTATCCTTGGCAAAGTGTCAATCAACATTTCAAATAGACCATAGAAACATCTCATGCTTCCCGTTGTCCTAAAAACGTATAGTTTAACGTAAAAAAGGCGAATAAAGTGCAACGTATAGCATCGAGGGAACTGTTGAACCCAATCCAGAATGTTCCTTTGTTGAAAGCTTAGAGATTATAATACGGGAGATGTATTCCGGGTAATTTCGAATATGACTGAATGGAAACGAATAAATAATAGCGACACGAGGGAAATGAATCGGACACGGCCATTCAGTTGTGATCTATGCCTCTTATCTGGAACCGATTCAACGACATATGTACTCCGATCCGGATTCCTAAAACACCTTGTGCAACGCCGGCACAATGGCGCATTGTAAGCTGCGCGAAAAACAGGAGAAAAATTATGAGAAAATATAAACGAACGCTGAACCGTTTGTTGGATTGAAAGTTGGATTTTCCTGTCAGTTCCGTTGGATTCGATCGAAATTTGTGTGCACAGAATTTGAACAAAATTTTGCAGACTTTCATTATCGAGAAAATTGAAATCGTTGCTATAAATACCGTGATCAATACTGCTTTTTGTTCGCTAATTTTTAAAAACGAGAACGTTGTTAATGAACCTACCGAACACTAAAAACGAATGATGTGTGTTACTTTATCGAATGACTAGAACGAACTTAGTTAAATTTTCGCTATTTTTTTTACAATATTTTTATTTAATTAAAAAGTTATTCAATCGTTTCCTTTATTATTTCAACAACTTTAAAGTAAGAAATAATTCATGCGAATTGAATATAAAGTTAGAGCGAATTTAATCTTTTGTATTGTTATCTTTCTAATAGTGCGATCTCGTAATAATAAGTTTATTTATTGTTGTATAAAATAATACCGGCTTCCCTTTAACATGAAACGAGTTGCGCATTATTTGTTACAACACACTTTCCCACTGAAGTGTAACTTCGTTATGCGTTCGCAGTGAATTTCGTATGCAAGTTCATTACACCATGGTGAAGCTTCTAGATACTTTCATCTCAGACTAGTTAAAAATGGATAATTTAAATTGTGTCCGTCTAGTTTATCTTGCTAACGAAAATGTAAATAAAAACGTCATTGTAACAAAATAATATTGCAAATAATCTATCTTTCGCTTTGAAATCTTGAAATATCATTGAATATATAATAATATAAAATATAATTATATAATAATAATATAATAATATAATATCTGTACTTGTTATGTTTTAAAAAATATACAAGAGGAAGATTTGTGAACGAAATTAAAGAAATATAAAGTTCGGAATAAAACAACTACCATTTCTTGTGAAAAAAATAATGACAACGTTTCATACATGCAAAACTAGTAAAATATCTATCCTAAGTAGAGTCTGCGAACAATCGTCAGACACATTAGTCGCTTCGGGCAAACTTCCGTATCCGATTTCCACGAAGACGAAGCTTCTTGATGAACATCTCGACTCTACTTTTTCTACGGAAAATTTGAGCGTACTGAATATTTCAGTCTTCATTTTCCTTTCAAGGTATATCAGTTTATCATAAATTGCGACGTGCTCTCGACAGTCACATCTTCCTTATGGAAAAGACGTGACGATGCAGACATTGCCTAAAAAGTGTAGCAGAGAAGAATATACCTGTATCATTGACAGAGAATCCTTTTAAGCGTAACATTATTTATATCAGTCATGGTAGAAGATTCTAAAACCCCTTCAATGTTAATAAATAATTTGCATATGGTACATTTCAGATAGAATGTCGATGGTTACGTAAGTTAAAGTCTCATGATTTGCGAAAATCCTCATGAACAAAAATTTGAAACATTCGCGTTACTTTTCCAAAACATGGGACTTCTATCAAAATAATTCTCGCGTATTATGTTTTAATAGAATGCTTCCTACCTATCCTGTTATCAGAGAAATCCATTACTTCGTGTCAAAGACATTACACATATTGAACAATTAATTAATGCGCGTTCGTCGGAACGCGGTGTCACCAGACTCACAGTTTTACTTTCTGCTGGTTACGATCTGTCCAGTGATCGATGAATTAATTTAAATTGCTGTTTCCCGTCTTGCTACGAGGCAACGCGCAATCGCTGAGTCAATGTCCGTGTGGAATTTAATTGCTCCGCTGGCATGTCATACTTCGACCGGCTTGATAGACAAATGATGGAAACGTTTCGCTATACCGGAACAATTGCAGCTTCAATATTTCAAAGATAACAACTTATTAATGATATCAGCGATTGCAACAACTGATATATTAACGACGAAATTATCACGGTGTTCTAATTTCTCGAGGGACTCCCAGGATCAGTCTTTTAATTAAATCAAATCTACGAGGGTATAACGTACTTGCTAACGATCTTATTCGGAAAAAGAACACCCTAACGGAAAATTCTCCTACGCTGAAGGATTAATAAAGCGTGCAAAGTAACTTTCTACTGTAACAGAAAATCGATGAAGATAATTCATCGAGCATCGGTGCACTCAGCCTCTACATCCGATCATTGCCGGTAATTTTTACCCCCGCGTTTATTTATGAATACACCAGCGTATTATCCGCGTTCCATACTAATTCAATGTAACATATACGTAGGAAAAGGATGGTTAGATCGATGGAACGCAGATCGGCACACGGTGCCGAAGTAGAAATGCTCGGCGATAGTCAGACAAATCGAGTAGTCCCAACGAAAGTACGCGTGCTCGATGAATATTAAAACCGTGTCCTCCCAGAAACGAAATTTCAACGTAACTCCTCTGTCATTATTATATAAACAATCATATAGTTTTATTTTTTACGACCGGTTCCCCAGATCCACGTAATTTCGCATGCGACTCCCCATAACTCTACAGAAAACTCTTAGCTATGTCTCGCATATTAGACGAGATCGTTAATAAATAATATACACCGACTGTCAACTTCTGCCTACTGTTATCGATTTATTGCCGCTATCGCGTGAAGCGGTTTCTTTAAACGCACCGAAAGCCAGTTCGGCGTTGCACGTAACTCGCTTTTCGTTAGCGGAATATTCAAGAAATACATTCGACAGCGTTCGGTGATCCGCGCTGTCGACTTCGGCAAACCTTTCCGAATTAGAATCAGCTGACAGCTGGGTCTCGCTTACCTTTGTCCTGAGGGAGCATTGGTCACGGGTGTGCCATCGAAATCGCCTACATCCAACGCACCACTGTTACCCCGGCCGGAAAGCAAGCGGCTCGTTAATATATTATTGAAACGTGAACCGACAATCACGTCGCCCGATTGCCACGATTCCGGGGGTTTCCGATCGAGTGATTGGCAACGACCGGTGTTCAAACGAGCCGTTCGTAACCGCGTGACGCCCCGTCAGCCACTCATCGTGCCCCGTGTTCCCTGTGCCGTTACAACCGAGTCGATTTCGCCAGCGAATGGACTGCTCTATCAGGTGCACATATTCGTTGCCATTTTTGAGATCGAGCCCCGCAAGATGTCCAGACGTGAACGCGTTTCGGGACTGGCACCGACTGAACTCCTGCCAACTGGCAACCCGTAGGACGATCGTACCATTCGCTCCTGCGCCCGACAGTTCGACGACGTTGCTGCTCCGGTAGGGGAAGTACGCATTCTATCTGCCATTGGTATTGCAGAAAGTTGATGAAGTTTCTTGCCCCGTGAAGTTTGTCTGCCTGTATGCTATTGCCTCGCTACGGCCCCGAGTTACCGACACTATGATAAATAACGGACGAGGTATGAGAGCGTCTTATCGACTCGGTGCTTTGCGACTGTGTTGCGTAATGCGACTAAACTCGTGAACTACCGGTAACGCAGATTGCGACATTGAAATGGTAAAGGCGTCTTAGAACTCCCAAAACCCTAGACGGAAGAGCCCATGAGGTGCAATGTCTCTGCAAATTCTAAATTGGTGGATAAAGTCGAAGAATGAATTTGTAGCATCCGTGAAAAAATGTCAAGGCATTGTAGTCTACATCCTCATTCTGTTTTGTCTATTTGTTTATTTATTTTGCCCATTTTTATCTATTTTTGTCTATATTCATATTTGTTGCGTTATTTTTATATTATAATGCGGCCACGGTTAGTTAAATATATAAAAGTATATAAGTATATAAAATCTAAATATAAGTACATCAAGTATTTATTTGTTGCATATTAAAATATCAGCGTCCAAAGGACCCGCAATGTCTCCGCAAAGTCACGATTGCAGACGAAGTGCGACTTTAGAAAAACATTTCTAGTTCATTGATACTATTTCTAAAAAAAGATTGTCGTGTATAACGATAATTTTATTGCTATTGACAAGCAATGGTAAAAACCTTAGAATGTTGTCTCCAAGAGGCACATGTTACTCATTCGGTTATGGTCGTGGTTCGTGGTTCGGGGCCTCCAGCTTCGGAGGTAACATTGTAATGCACAGCCTACATCCATTTGTTAACCAAAATCGATTTTATTTATTACTGACGTTGCGGTAATAGTTTTATCAGGAATCGGAATTGGAGATGTTTCCCCGATGTAGAAATTTCCAGTAGTAGAAATGAAATATACCGGATATTCGCTTCTTGCTAACGGGCTCATTTTTCGAGAACTGTCGGTAATGCAGAGAGCGACACGAAACAGTAAGGGGGCACTAGAGCCCTCTAAAACTAAGACGGAAAAGTTACCACTGGTTTCGAGCGATGTCGGTATTGCAGAACATGTGACTAGAGCCGCCTTACCATTTTGGATCGCGTTCAGCATTACCGATAGTTGACGAAAGATGGACACGTTAGTAAGAAACGAATATCCTGTATATTTCATTTTTACTAGGAGTGTTGAATATTATTTAAAGGCACTAAGCTTATACGGCGCGAACATTTAAATGATGATAATATTGTTTATGAAACATGTAGTACAGAAATACAGTGATTATTTTCATGAGCAGTTCAGCAATTATTTCTACTAATTATATAATTGGTGCTGGTACATATATAGAAACAGTTTTATATATTTTTTCTTGCAGGTGGGTATATTTACAACGTTCATTTTAGTATAAAAAACTAATTACAATTATACTATAATATAATTACAATATTATTTTACAACTTACCACTGACCACTGAACAACTGGCCACTTACCATTAACTTACCACTGACCACAGGTCAATAATAATAATAACTAAAGTCCACCTTACATACATGTTACGCATAGAAAGTGTGAGAGCGGAAGGTTAATATTAAATTAAGTTAATATTAAATTAGGTATCTAATAGCTGCCACTTTCTCCGTCTTCGATAAAGCATTTTATTTCTCAACGTATCTCAATGTCTGTTGAACATCCTTTGCAAATACGTTTACGACAATTCTATAAGGTAACAGATTTTATTATTTGAAGTTGCTTTAAAAATCGAATTTCGCGCCACGTGCCTCCGATGGCGCGCCAACCGAATGGATGCGCGAATAGAGTGAGACCGCAAGCACGGTAGAGTGAGACAAGCTACATTATATGTCGGTGCGACTTGTTCCATATGTAGTTGTGCTGATTTCATGCTCTCTTGCTCACTCGCTGTATTCCCTCTTTTGCATTGACTGTGAGAACAGTACTGTCTCAGCAGTAAATCGTCAACCAATCGAAGCAAAGAAAATTTTTATAGTCTTCGCTATTGGATCGAGCTGCGGCCTCGTGGTATGCAGGAGCAGTTACTACCACTACTGTAGTTTTCGTAGGGATATAACGCGGCAATGATGTACCTTTAAAAGCCTGCAACGCTGTAAATTAACAACCTCAACATACACTTTTCTTTGTTGCAGTCAGACGTAGTTTACTAGCTGACCGTTCAATTTGGGTAGAGTTCGCTATTGTACCACAGTATTTTCTACACAGTCGGTAATTCAGACCCTGAAATAAAAAAGACATTGCATGCAATGCCTGTACGGATCCTAAGACTGTCCCAGTGGTTACTCACGCCCTCTACAGAAATAGAACAGTCAGCGAGTGAACTACATAAGACTACAACACAGAAAATTAGTATCGACTTTACAGTGCTGTCGGCTCTTTTTAGTATTTTTATACAATGTTGCCGCGTCTGCTCGAGGCTTCCCAACTCGTCAATGTTCAAGGAAAATAGATGAAAATGAGTTTGAGTCTACGAAATATAATAAATATTAATAATAAATATGGAAACCTCATTTCTAAGTTATAGACATACATCATTATAGATATGGATTTAAATGTGAAATTACCATTTCTAGTTTACAATTTTTTAAAAGTAACTTATTATTGTGCGTCATAAGCAGACAAATATTGGAAGTTTTAGCAATTTCATTTTAGTGTTTGTTCACGCTTGTAACAACTTTACAAATGTATTCCGGAATAAAATCGTCGATCATTATACATAATTAAATTTTCCACGTAAAGTAAGTTTTAAACCCCTGCCATCTGACCAATCAGGAAGCTCCCTGGAGGATTGTCTCTGCCACTTTGTTAGCTAGGTCTCGACCCACAGCCCCTCGGAGTTACTCCAGAGCCCCTGCAATGCATGGTTATCGGTCGTGGAGGTTGGCTCGTGTTTGGAATTTTTGTTGAGTCTGGGGGTCAGGTTAGTAGATCTTCTGGATGTTCCTGCGGACCTAGAGTTCTTAGACTCTCCCCTAGAGTTCACGAGGTCAAATTTAGCTTACCACAATGAAGACAATCATCCATATTTAAAAACTCAAATGCTTGAAAACAGTCGAAATAATAATGTCAGTTTAATATCAACCACTAATCATGACACATGATCGATGAATTTTTCTGAGAATGTACATATATAATACGAGGACATATCTGGTAAAATTGTGTTTTGAAGTACTCGAGTTCAAAGTTTTATTTCGTTAATAATTAATTAATTTTTCGCTTTTTCTGTCCAACTATTGCGATCCGAGGTATTTTATTGACATGTACAATCACGTCCACAGATTCTAAAATTGCAATAAAATGAAGAAGCGCATTTTTTCGGGAAATACCAATATTGCTGAGAATCCTTCAATTGTTACAACACGGCTAACGATGCAAATGATAAATATAACTCGTACGTTCATCAGTAATTTTTTCTTTATTCATTTGAGCAACTAGCATTCTGTTCTGGAGTAGTGTGCGACGTAATTTATTGTACGTGCTTAACCGTACTCCATTCACGTAGATCTAATGGATGGGGGTTACCGCTGGTTACCCTTCTTTCTTTAATTTGCTTCGGATGCGCAATTTCACACGATAAAACTTCTTCTTTCGAAAGTTACACTCACTCACCTTAAAACACTGTCGCCATTTACTTTTCTTTGCGACATAGAACTCCAGCGACTGAATTTTTTTGGCTCCCGTCGCTTTAAAACAGTTGTAATTAACACAGCTTGGACAGAGCTAAATTATCATGCTAATCTAGAGCGATCGCTAATGTATCTCATTTGATTGATTAAATTTATCAGTAGATTGTATGCACTTACGACGAGAATGGTAGAATGAAACGGTGAAACAGTAGCAACATTAGAAAAAAATTAAATGTACCTGCTACATTCGTCCATTCTTACAGATATTTTTCCAGATTGAAATAAGAATTACTTATTTAGTTTTGATTATACGAATGGAGATGCATTTGCAAACGTAAATTTTCTCGTAAATATTTGATTAATTAAGATGAAACTATGCGTCCGTGTGTACTAGGGTAGTTGTTAATTTTAACTCAACCCTTTAAATTGTGCTAATTTGTGAAGAAAAATATGTATACAAAATTTCAGAGTGATTGGACAATGAGTGCCCGTGCCGCATTGGCGGCAATGTTTCAAAATTACAGCAATTTTAGGTCAATTTTTGATATATAATACTTGTATCTCGACTACCTGAGATATAAATTCATTGTTTGGGGAACCCCTCCTCTTTTCCTCTCCGGAAAAGTCATTTTACTATAGTAAAGGTACTTGACAATTTGTGGTAACAGCAAGAATTTCTGGTTTAGTTCTTGCTGAAAGTTCTGCGGAGTTCAAAAGGCCACCACGATTGAGTGGTGAAGAATCTGTTCGGAGATTGTATTCAGTTATAATTATGCGTATGACGAAAAAGAAAAACTGTTAGGAATCCCTGCCATTGAAAGATGCACTGAAAAAGAGACGTGTCAGATCTATTAGAGGATTAGAAACTTACAGAGGAGGTTGTAGCAGTATGTCACGACACAACACTTACAATGGGACCGCATCAAGGAGGCTGCGTAATCTTAGAGCAAATACTCGAGCGAGATTTATTATATTTTATTATATGTTCCAACAATGGAACACATTTATATCGAAGTTAAGGTAAATAATAAAAAGATTCAAATTTTTAGACTCCAATACGGCACGGGTTTTCGTTGTCCAAACGCTCTGAAATTTTGCGCACATTATTTCTTCACCTTGTAGCACAGTTTAGGGGGATAAATGAAAAAAAGACTCAAAACCTATTTTTGAACTCTATGGTTACGAACCTGCCTAGTAAATACATATATTATATAGCAATGAAACTTCTGCTTATTATAAGAAAGTACAACATTGTCTCAGTATCTTTTCTATAAACTAGAGTTAGAAATTGCGGATTTGCACGAGTCCTCGCCGCTTACGTATTATATTTTGGTGTCCGTCGAAGTATTAAGAATATCTATGTGAATGTGAAGGTTTAATGTAAATAGAACCGTGATGTAAATCGAATCGAGATGTGAATTGCACTAGAAGGTTAAGAGCGCGAAAGAAATTTATGAAGAAGCGAGAAGATGGAGTGGGGGAGCGTTTCGTCCCGGGTCCGCTAGAGGACTCATCAGTAAGGCTATACTAGCGGACCCTGCCTTAGACGCGGGGATGTAGAGGAATCCTAATGAGTTGGTATACATAGAAATCGGGAACGCTCAGAGGACTTGCGAGAAAGGTATCCATCTACCGGCAGGGAACGGAGGTAGCGGTCGCTACAATATCATTGTCAACGATATGTCATCTCCAATTATGATGAAGTTTCTTATCGGTGGTCAGATATTCAGGCCTAATGTATAAAGTCACGTCATAAGTGACTTACAACCGTTAAGGGTTAATATCTCTATAACAGTTAAATAAGTTTCATTTGTTCGTACAAATTTACGAAATACGAACATTTAACACAAAGTTCTGGATACAGTTTTTTTTTTCAATCACGTAGTTAACCGTTTGAGTCCCAAACAGCGCGATCGCGCTGTTGAGATTTTATGTCGAGAACACCCAGATTGTTGAAGTCGCACGCTTAGATTTACTGAAGCAAGTACGTCACACACCTTGTTTTAATAGATTTTCTTTTTT